>DWNE01002275.1:0-19294 GCA_018249875.1 Cecropterus toxeus | reverse complement strand
GTTTATTTGCCGTATTTAATTATGATTGATTGTCCGACCTTCTATTACTGTATTAAAACTCTTTATACTTGAAAATTTTTTTCTACTTTTTAGTTCAGTTAGCAAAAAAAGCGTGTTTTTTTAGTTTTTTAAACTATTATTTATTTAATAGTGTAAATATTAGTTTTGTAATTAAAATGTGCAATCACAAATATCGAACTACAATTAAAAATCAACTATTTCAATATAATTACACTGATAATTTTGTAGCTAACTTCTTGAACTATTAAAGTCACACTCGTCAAATATTTCTACAAACTCGGACAATTCTTAAATTTAAATTCTTCTTTCATAGAGATAAAAAAATGAGTCTTCGCCTTGAAAGTTACTTTCGTTACTAATATGTAAGCGTATCGAATGTTGCACATTTTACGACTGAGTGACAAGTTTCACTCCAACCGAAGTGTCGTTCCGACGCGTGACATGCTGACAACGGGACGACGTGACATTCGCTGGCAGTGTTGCATGACGTCGATATGTCGACGACATTTTATTGGGTCGTGTGAGAAAACGTCGCAGAAAAAGGCAAATAGGAAACATAAGTACTTACTTATTAAGTTAGGGGCTTATAATTATGGTAACTATGCGGTAATAGATGCGTATTATTTAATTATTAATGTGCCTATTATTCATTTTACTTCATGTTTTATATGTGCGAAGGATTTAACTATCAGGTTTATAATGTTTTACTTATTTAATTTTTGACTTTAATAAAAATACTAAAAATATTAAAAGGTGTAGATACTTTCAATGTATGTATTGTCAGTCAATCTTATGGTGTCTTACTATTGATTTCCCGCGATTTCTCTTTTAAACCATGTCATAAACAAATATGTATACTATATTATCATTCAAATCTATTCAGATTTTGAGCAAAATTTAATAGTGAAAAAATATCCCGGTGTAGCCACAACGTCTGTGATTGACTTCAGGTAGAACTATTGACGATAGTGACCTCTGGTCATTCAATAGAAAGTGGACTTGACACCTGTCAACTATGTCAATTATATAAAAAGTTTGGTAATAGACAATAAAAATTAAAATTGCATATTGTCTCGCCTGTCATGTGGTTAAAGGCGCAATTTATTGCGGAATGCGTTGAATATAATCATTGTATTTAAGTAGAGGAAGTAATGGGACACGTGGTTGAAGGTTTTATAATTCGATGCCTTTGGCACAGCAACTACCTATATCACAGTGCCAATCACCAACGTGGCTTTTTGACTTACTTCTTAGAGCTTAAAGGCGGTAGAAACAGTATGGTTCGACCGGAGTTGTACCACATTCATACCTCTAACAAACGCTAAGTATTACATGTCGTAGAAATGTTGGGATGCTGGCTGACTTAAGTATGAGGCGACTGTTGACAGAAGTGGCAAAGCTTTTAAGATCGACTTAAGGTAAAATCTCTGTTCGATGTAGAAGTTACAGATTTCTATGGATGGCAGTGATTTTTTATCATCAGGTCGACTCCTTGCTCGTTTATTCCAATAAAAAAAGTATTAAACCTGTGATCGACTTCTGATAGGACGTCAAAATTTGATTACAGAATTTTACAATGATCCCTCATCAATTATATTTCGTGCAAATTTTGCCTTTTATTTTTTCCATTAATAAAAGAAACCGATTTCTCTGCCACAAATACAAAAAAAAAAATTAAATACATGTTGGTTTAGTACATACACAGTACATAGTCCCGAGTCGGAACATACTTCGCTAGATCACGACTCCAAATTATGTCCAATAAGATTAATAACCTGCTCCTTTTTTTAGGTCATTTAAAAATGCATATACTTTTAATTCGAGTACTTACAATTTCAACTTGCATAAATCATACAATAAATGATAATATGGTCACGCGAGTCCAACAAGTTTCGTCTTTCCGTCACGTGACATTCGACAAAATCGATATTTCGATATGCGATATTTCGACAAACTGAACAGTATAACACTTTGTCGTATTGCATGATCCTGCAAGTAATTTTATCACAGCATAAAATTCATAATATTGAGAAGCATAAAATGTTCAAAAGATATCGACATGATTAATGAACTTAACTTTGTTACGGTTATTTGTTGCGACAAGGTTACGCCTGTTTATTGTGTTTTAATTATATTTTAAATTATAAAATCTTTAACACTGCTTTAATACCAGCTTCGTTACGTTTATCTGTACTGAAGTACAACTATTGTATTGTAGATAAATATTAAAAAAAAGGAATAATCTTAATATTTGTTATTCCGATTAGGTACATGTAACTATAGGTACATGTCTGCGTTTATGAGGTCATACGTACCTACTTAATATCAAGTATCTATCAATACATAATAATAATATCAAGTATTTTTTAAATATGCCCTTCTAACAGGTGGTAGAACCAACGTAGTTTGACTAGGGACGTACCATCGCGACACCTATTTCTAGCGTGAAGCAGTTCTTGCGTTTCGGTGGAAGGGTGTGGTTGTTGGCTCACTTTTATATGAGGCGACCATCTCAGTCCACGGGAGTAGCAACGCATCTGTGACAGACTTCATATAGAACCCCTGTTCTATATCGAGTTGCTTACAAATGTCCGTGGGCGGCAGTAACCACTTACCATCAGGTGGGCTGCTTGTTCGTTTGCTACTTCATATTTATAAAAAACCACGACTATTAAAAATTGATGAGCAGTTGGCTATTTTGGTTTTATAATTATATATTATAGGACTTTTTGACAAAATAGTTAGAGATAGATACATATATTATACTCTTATATTGTAATAAAAAACGTTGTTTCTATAATTATAACATACAGCCTACGACACTGTGTAAGCCGAGACAATTCCAATTGTAATATATTAACTAAACCAAACTAAATAAAACAATTTGCTAAAATAATCTATCCATATTTAATTGTAGGTGGTAACAATAAATTAAATAAAATAATTAGTAATTTACTTGATTAAAATGAAATTCTTTGATTCTTAAATTTTTTTTATTTTAAATTCTTTATTCGCATTAATTTTAATGGTATGGGCGATAACACGTTTTTCGTTGTGATTAAGTTCTGGTACAAGAAAATTAATAGGTTGAAGGTTGAAGACAGTCACTTATTGATATGGCAATTTACTTGCAGATATTCTCCTATACCTGCTATATGTGAACCCATAGTATATTTATGTTCAATCTTAGAATTAATATGCTACACCTTTTTTCCCAAGTATGGCAGCATCAAAGCTATCGAAATGCATCATCTGGGGGCACGGTAGTGCCTCCACCAAGTCGAGCGCGAAGCATGCACTGCCGTACCATCCTTTACTGGAACCTTTTCGCCGCATTTTCAGGCCCCAATTTGAGACCCTTTGGATAAGACCAGAACGCTGAAATTTTCGTCATCTAGTAAGTTATAACCACGTACTTAAAATCCAAAATTTCAAGTCTGTACGTCATTTAGTTTCGAAGTTAAGCGTAAGCAAAGTTTCGCATTTATGACAGACACACACTCATGATCATCAAAATAGAACTAGTACCTCCCATCACCTCCCAGAGTTAGGGTTTAATGGCCACATAAAGGAAAAACTATAAAAAAATGGATAATCGAAGATCTGGAGTACATGGTGACCCTGATTAGTAAACAAAAGAGTTCAACCAAACTATTAGAGATCGACATACCGCCTTTACAAAAAATATTCAACTTGGCGGGCCGCTTCATTTGATGTCAAAAATCGAAGGTCTGATGTATATGATAAAGAACCCTCAGCTGGTTTCAGTTGTATTAGAGATATGCTAATTCTCCCTTCTACTATTGGTGCATAAAAAAACTGTGTAAGTGTGTCAAATAAAAGAATCGAATAAAATAAATCAATAAGTTTCTACAAAAAGAAGTGAAATCCCACCAAAAACATTCTGTAAAAAACTGACCAAGTCTCGATGGAGCTACTTGTTTATCTCTAAAAAGTAATGAAATCTAGACAAAGTCTTGCCAAGTCTAACGCTCCCTACTGCGATTTCTTTATTATTATAGTTAATGTTGTGTGACTTGGCCGTTGATTTGGACCCACTAACATATAAATAATGTTGAGACTTAAGTCTTATCCAGTAAATGTTGAGACTCAATACGCGGACAATAGTGGGTACAAGTCAACGACCAAGTCACACAACATTAACTATAATAATAAAGAAATCGCAGTACGGCAGTACTCCTAAGAAATAAGCTGGGCGGCAAGTTCAATACGCAACTCATCATTGATTGATCATCGTACGATAATTTTACATTGTGTGATATACGTGTTATATTTTGAAAACATGTTTTTTTTTTTGGTCGCCAAACATTTTGAGAACAGTCCTTACTGGTTACGAAAGACTTTCAGACGTCGTTGTTTTTTGGTCGCCACATGAGAAAATCGTGAAAAGCTTTGTACTTAACGAAGCAAAAAAAATATGATCACCAATTGTTGGATATTTGATGGATGAAATGATTGTAAAAAGAAATTTAAGGGGGCAGGGGCGGCATTTTTAAGTTTTTGCCCCGCCTACAAATAATTAGAGATCCGGGGCTGCGCTTTGGATACGTATGTGTCCCTTACCACACCCTACAGACCAGAACACAACAGCGGAAGATACTGGCTGTAATTAGACAGATGTAAATGTGGCGGTGTTGAAATGAAATGTCTTTGAAATGAAAAAAATATTTTTTTTTGCATAGGCCTACGGGGGCACTTACAAATCGTGAGTTATAATATTTTTTCTTACACTACTACCGGATCGGATCGGTGTTGCTTCCGGAGTCAAACCAAAAAAGGTATACTTACTTTAGAAACAAAGCAGTATGTTGATAGTGATGATAGTAGTATATATAACATCTATATATATAAAAGGCTATTCCGACTCACTGACTTATATATCAACGCACAGTCGAAACCACTGTACTTACAACTGTGAAATTTGGTACAGGGGAGCCTTTTATGGTGTAAGTGAGCGATAAGAAAGGAATTTTAGAAATTCAACCCCTAAAAGGGTTAAATAGAAGGTTAAAAGTTTGTAGTCCGCTAATTTTGTAGCAAGGTCTACGAAACTTAGTATCTGGCTTTATGGGTAGAAATAATGAATTAGGTATTTCACCATTTTTAAAAAATCAACCCCTAAGAATATAAAATAGGGGTAGAAAGTTTACGTATATTGGTACATCATTTTTAATGCGTAACGAAGTGGGCACGGGTTTGCTAGTATCAATATATAGTAAAATCGTAATAGGTTCATCCTTACGCCACGTAACATACGTACCTACAAACCAACCCTTTTGTAATATACGTGTAAAGTACGCTATAAGCATAATGTTTATATGTGAATAAAACAGTACTCTTTGACTAGGAGTAAATAAATAAGCGCAGATGTTACTTGTCAAAACATACGGAACAACGTTTTGTAGGAAAACGTGATGAAATGTAAATGTAAAGAATCTAAAAATTGAAATGAGTTTGTAAGAACAAAAGTTTCAATACATCGTAGGCCATTCTACATATTATGCCAATATCTACAAAAAACTTTTATTAGTTTACGCCGCTGCAGTTTGCTGTAGGGTTTAAATGTCATATTTAAAATATTGCTAGCCTCGAATCTCCTCTGTATAAAATTATTTCGATATATTTGACTAGATCGTAATATGTATTTTTTTTTTAACTTTTGCTGTTGGAAAATCTTAAGAACAAATATAATACGGACTTTCCACATACCTGAACTAGCTATAAGACTACCCAACTTCACTCAAAGGTTATCAGGGAAATGTTCCGTAATCCTCACGGAGCTTGACACGAGCGGCAGTTTTTGTCAATGACTGATGAACTTCAATGACATTCGTCGGTAATTGTCACTAATTGTCGATACAAACCCACGCATTATTTGACAGTCCAGTACAGACACAGTATGTCCGTATATTTTCGCAACAGTCGAGAGCGTATCTCAGCAAATTGTCCCCGGTTGAGCAGAAACGTTTTCTTTTGAATAATCACAATAACTGCTCTATTTGCACCTTTCTAGCAAATTTCAAATGTCAATGTTGCTTCCAGTAACTACCGCTAGCGGAATTATTTTTCACCAAGAAAGTTACTGCGAGTAGCTCCTCTCCCTGTAAATATGCGTATAAAGAACATAATTTCAGAGCTGCCCCCAAACCACAGCTATACCTCCATACGTCCATGAAGAGCTCATTTTACAAATTTAATCAACTCAGGTTACGTAAAAGAATCCGGTTCGAAGGACCATTTAATAATGTATGGTTTCTTGTTACATACATTATCATAATATTATGTTACATACTCAATTATATGATATTAAAACAAAAAACCAGACTGCTTAAAATGTTTTTTTTGTTGATACATTGAATTTAACACTTTACATTCATAAGTTATCGTGAAAATACTCAATTAAAACGTTATACGTCTCAAGCAAGCCGTTTGGGCTGTAGCGCCAAAGAAATAGGCATACATACAAACATACATAGATACGTACATACGCACGGAAAACATCACCCTCCTTCTGACTCAGTAAGGTAGGATGAAATTATTAATCATGGTCACAGCAACAAGGGTAATTATAATTTAAAGAATAAACAAGCTTAAAATCTTAATCACACGGTCCGCTAGGCGACGCTGACGGCTCTGAAACCTTCGCGTCTCATAATGAGATTATGTTATCTTCTATTCCAGCGATTCACAAGTCATTTAATCCGTCTTCGAAATATCTCATGTATTTGAAGGTTTTTAAATCCCCTATTCATTCCTAATTTTCAAAAGGTTAAATTAAATTTAAAATTATCCGTGTTTTGGCAAATGTATGGTTAAAATTAGTCGAAAGTTTTTTTTGGATAAAATAAACAAAAACCTAAATCTAACCTAACCTAAACTGACCACCGTTGACGGACGGTCGTGACCACTAACTCTCAGATGAACTGCATACTTTTTACATCAACCTTATTACAAATAATTTATATTAAAAATATACATATACTTACTACTCAGAGACAACATAGATACAAACTTGCAATTAAAAGTCGAAACGCTATTGACGCCCTAAATTCATAGTGTTCAATTCATCATATGGTTTGAACTGAAATCATCAGTTACATAACTGTCTCCAGTATCAGCATACAATCAGCTTATGTCCTTAATTTGGTTTCGTTGATGTAATTACGATTAGTCGATATTGAGATGAGCCTATTGATTATCGCAAATCGTTTGATTAACATTACTGTAGTGATTGACGACTGTATTTTAAAAATTATCTCCCATCTCTGTGGTATACTTTTTATAAAGTTTTTAAGCTTAGAGAATCTGATAAAATGGCTTTGATTCCCATGGACATAGCTTTTGTTATAGGAGATAATTAAACTAGCTTTTTCCCCGTGTCGTCGTATGCGCAGTATATTACGAAGATTTAATTATTTTTTTGACTATTAAAATAAATCATGGTTCTACCGTTAGTAGTTTAAACTCTGTGATGAAAGTGAAATCTCTGTCATAAAGAAAAAGTAAGTTTCCTTTTGCTATAATTTATATGTGCGTATGTTAAGTAAATATTTCATCATACATATATAGCGTTTGTTATCGATGATTCTGCCATGGTTGACGAAAGTTATTCTGAAAATTTAATTTTCATCAAGTTAGTTTTAAGTTAATTTTACATACAAAAGGATAATACCAAGATTATAAAGACGAAAGTTTAAGACGAAATATTTATGTTCGCTACTCTCAAGTGTAAAAACTACTGATCCAGTTTGGCTTAAATATTACATTCATATACTTTATGTTCTGGATTAATACACATATTTATATTATGATAACTAACCGGTGCGGACATATCCGCGGGAAAAAGCTTGAAATGAATAATTTTATTAATTACGAAAAAAATAGATATAGTTGGCAACACAGCGCGTATTGTTGATGTTCACAATTTCCTTTTTGCTTTCGTGATTTTTTGGAACAAGGTCATAATTGTTCTATCGCAGAAACCAAATCGTTTGAAACAATAGTGATTGATTGAATAATGCAACTGTTCTCACATCGTTGCGTTGCAAAGTTGGCAACGGTCCCATTACTTTCCGAATACGATGATATCTGATGTTTTTATCTTAACGAGCCTTTATTTTACTTATTTCGTTATAATTCGTATCACCGTTATCGGACTTTAGCTAATATTTCAAACAGTTTTGCAATATTTGGCCTTTATGTCAAAAAACGTGACTTGAAATCTAGAATAGAAAAAGCATCTGTCAGAACATCGCGCTGCAGCACACTACACATTTCACACGTGTTTAGCTGTCGAATATATTTTTTTTATTTACGCCGAATAAATCTAAATATATATAACTTAAAGGTGACTGACTGACTGACATAGTGATCTATCAACGCACAGCTCAAACCACTGGACGGATCGGGCTGAAATCTGGCATGCAGGTATATGTTATGACGTAGGCATCCGCTAAGAAAGGATCTTGATCAATTCTACCCCTAAGGGGATAAAATAGGGGCAGAAAATTTGTATGAAACTTTGTCAATTTTAATAGTTCTTAATGCGAGCGAAGCCGCGGGCAAAAGCTAGATAATAAATAATAACAAACTGAAACGATTCTAATGATATGTCATACGTGTCAATCCGTTTGGCTGTAGCGCGTGCCAAAGAAATGGACATACATCCTTACAAACATACATACGTATGCTCAGAAAACATTACCCTTCTGATGCAGTTAGGTAAATATCGCACAAACTAGGTCAGTAATGAACAAAAACAAACACACTCAATTCCGGACGTAGTATCAATAAATCGGACATGCCCCGTAGATATTATGACATAATAACATACGAACACCTCTTTTGTTTTTATATTCCGCTCTTTAGAAAGTTGATCTGGTTTGGAACCTGTTTCATACTCGCGTAAGGTTTGATATTTGGATCTGTCGATATTTTTACGTCACGAAGGTGATCTGCATCCCATACGGCCGCTTCATTTTGATTATGCTTAGTTTACTTTAAATTTGCCATTATTTGTTATGTAGTATGTATTTGAAACCCGCGGGTTCGATCCCCGGCTAGACAGAAATGTGAATGTGAGTGTGTATTCGTCTTTGTATGTCCATGGCACCCACCATACAGGAGAAAATCCTACTGTGGGGGCTATTAGTGTCGAAAGCGTTTAAAGCGTTTATATATTTATTGTGCGTATAGTTTGTATGTATATATTTTTTAATATTATTTACGTTTATAACTTAGTATATAATATGTTTGTTAAGAATTATTTCCTTCAAAAACGTGTTTAAACAGTTTTTGTACGCTAGTATAAAACTGTTCCTATACTCAGCCTTATGTGCAGACATATCATACGATATGGATTATCTAGTCTAGCGCATGTTACGTGAACAGATATTGTAGCAAAAACTTAAGTCTAGTAATTATTATAATATATGTAGGTAATAAAATGCTGCCCAAACGACATACACATTAAATCGAAGAGTTTACAGGCATTAAACTTTACACACAGTTACATAACCTTATATGGTAATATGTAGTATGATATTTGTTATGGGGAGAGGCCCATAGTCGCGTTAGGCTAAAAAGGGGTATGGATTTTTTTCTGGATTTTTTTTTCTCACTAAACTAAGAATGGCCCGGAATGAATAGACTTCGAAATTTGTCGCCAAAAAAAAAATGTCTTCTATTTTGAAGAAAGTTATTTTCTTGTCTATGCTAAGGGAACCGACGTAACCACCGTAAACCGTCTCTTACCTTGCATGTGCATGTGTAACCGTGTTTATCGGATGTATAATACTTTCTAATATTAATCACCTAAAGTTTAATTCTTTAGAATATATTATTTCTAAAATATTTATAATGTTACATCGTAACTCTAATTATTCGCACTTATTACGTTCTCAAGACTCCTTTTGCTAGCGACTGAATTATTAAAATGAATTCCTTATGTGCAAGGTTTAACGCTTCAAAAAATAATTTCGCAAGGTTTCACATCAAAATAATCTAAACAGCATCCAACCGGTTACGGCGCAATATTCTAAATTCTTATGAAATTTAAAAGACTAAAGATTAACATTGAGCAAACCCCAATTTGACATATGTAACTAGTAGTATTAAAAATGATAAAGTGTGGATAAATTATATTACTAATTAGGGACGAGAATAATATATTTTTCGAAATTACGACACAAAATATATCAACATCAATAAATTTTGCTTTCTCCTCTAGCCTCGCGCCATCCAAAAGTCATCCTAGATATATGTATGTTTTGGATAGCGCGTAAACAACCATAAACCTGAACAAAACAGATATGAAAATTAACGATGATTCGATATGAGCCTAAGAGCCGGTCCACACGGCACGTTGCGTCAGCGTTGCGTCGACGTAGCGCTGTCTCTGCGTCGTTTTACATAATCATAGTGTACACACGATGCGCTGCGTCGACGCAGCGCATACGCAACTGAACTGCAGCGCCCGAGACGAAGCGGGCGGGGGAGTACTCATTGCGTCGCGTCGTGACTACGTCGTGGAAACGCTGCGTTGGCGCAGCGCCCGTGTGGAGGGCAATGCGTCAAAACCTTTACGTTGCGATGACGTAACGCAACGCAACGCGCCGTGTGGACTGGCCGTTAGACTCGACACCGTGAAAATTGGCACGGCTAGGAACTTGGACCACCTAATTTTATAACGCTATAAAATAAGACACTAGAAAAATACTCTTTAAACAATGATTTATTTCCTATTCTCTTTCAATAATGAAGTCTCCGCGAAATGTCAATCAACGCACCTATCCTCTCCTCTCCACCTCACCTCCTTCACCTCGCCTCTCCTCACCTCACCCCCTGGGTGTCACCACACCTTATCTCATTAAAGCATCTCACCACTGCTCCGTTACAATTTATTTTGAACAGCGTCTTTTAGTCGGTAACTGGATAATTAAAATATAATTATTTTCCCAAATATTTAATTATTTTATTCATTTATTTTCCCCATTTTTTCTAAACGTATAATTAGATAAACTTTGAAAATCTTAGGTTTATTTTTAAGGATATTACATATTATTTTATTAATGAACTACATAGTATTAGCCATGATGTTTATATATGTATTGCTTACTCGTGCAAGTTGCTAAACATATTTCCGTGACAAAAATGTACCACGATCTAATTTTTTTCGCTCAAAAAAAGCGGTTAGTGGCGACGTGAAGCCATGTCTTAATCTTTCGCCTAATAACGAGCATTTTTTTGTACAATAACATGATGTTTATGAAGGTACGGTCTTGCTTACTCGTGCAAGTTGCTACACTGATTTCAGTAGCAGCAAAAAAGTAACACGAACTCAATTGTTCCGTTAAAAAAAGCGGCTAGTGGCGACGTGAGACCGCGTCTTAATCTTTCGCCTATTGAGCATTTTTTGTACAATAAACGTACTTGTCTAATTACTGTTCAAATAATTATAAATTATTCATCCAGCATACCGTATTAATAGACGTTACCTATTTTACAACTCATATAACTCTTGTGCCGCCTCGGTTACGGAAGAGCTCATATTGGGTACAGTTAACACCTTGATCCTCCAAATATATTAGCACCAACTTAAGATGATCAGATTGACATGAAATTTAATATACTCGTAATAATAAAATATAAGTACTTATTTCATATTAGAAAATATAGAAATACCGATAAATAAATGGTTAAGAACTGAATCATAACTGTTAAGATTCTTGTTAGATTCTAGTAGTACCTTTTTTTTTGTTCTCGAGGGGGAAACCTTCAAAAGGTACCCGGCGCCGTGGGAGCGACGCTAGGGTTATGTGGGATTCTTACCGCACTAAAACCTCCCTCGGTGGCCGTCCTCGGCGCTATGAAGAGAACTCCGGGATCTCCAAAGGAACGCAACCGGAGAAAGATTCTAGTAGTACCAACGAAAGAAATATTATTCTACGAAATGAATAGTTTTGCACGGTTTTCATTACATTCATTACCTTTGTATCTTTTTTATTTATTGCAGAATTAAAGTAACAAATAAGGTATAACCTATTATGAAAACTAATTTTGGTAACAGAATTAGTTGAATTGATATAAAGATCGTGATTGATATAAAGATCGAGCGTGTACTTGTTATGCGGGTCCTAATCTATCTTTTATTACTTTTTTATGAGTATGAAGCAGCAACCGAGTATGCAATCCACCTGATCGTAGGTGGCCACTGTCACCCATGAACATCACAGATGATCAACACCAAATAAGATCAGTCTTACCTAAGGTTGGCCATTAAAGCGTTGCTACCTCTGAGGACTCAGTTGAACCGCCTCGGATAAGTAAACTAAAAGTCACCCGGAGCGAAATAAGTTTGAATAAGTAAATGAAACAAACGTCCGCCTTTAAAAAATAAGAGTATCAGTGAAAATAGATCAGTCTATTTCTAAAAGATTTCAAGGTGGCTGGAGTCCCTCGGTGCCTCCTACGTGGATCCGCCAAAAAAAAACATAAAGAACCTTAAAGATGTAAATTTAAACAATGGATAAAAACAGGTCAGGAACGGCTATTTCGGATTTACGGAAGCATAAATAATACTTTTCGTAAATTTTCCTTAAACGAAATTGCTTTATTATATCGGAACAAACTTAATCATCAACTCAAAAATTTTTTTACGGCATAAATATAGCTCCAGTAACGCGATGTTTAGGGGCGACTTACAATTTATTTTATTTCTTAAATTATGAACTACTTGTTATATAAATAATATTACGCAAGACCTTTGAACTTGGTTTGTAATGTTCTTGTTCCCGTTCAAACCTTAACACAGCAGTAATTATCACTTCTGTAACTATTAACATCGTTAAAAACATTGAAACAAAAACAACTGCCTAATATTAATATTTTGTGCATAATGATATATATTTAATTCAAGGCTTATATGAGTTTTTGTGAAAATAGACTAATAGAATTGTTATGATATATATATATTTTATGATTGGTCTATTTATTACTTTTCATTTGATACCCATATTGTCGTAATAGTAATAAAATCATCCCCCCCCCTTCTTTTCCTTTCTTTCATTATTTTAAATTATATAGCCTATGTCACATTCCAAACTGAGACGATTCTAATGATATATCATAAGTCACAATCCGTCAAGCCGTTTGGGCTGTAGCACGTGCCAAAGAAATGGACATACATACAAACAAACATACATATACATACATACGCCAAAAACTTCATACAAACTAAAATAAACCCAAAAATTTACATTCTACAATATTCTACAACGAACGTAATAATTGAACTTCTCATTGGGCATACAAAATCATTAACGACACAACTTTATCACTTCCGACAGCTATCTACCATCCGGCGGCCATGTCTCGATAACAGTTCAAGTCGCTCTAATCATTGTAAGTGCGTGTATTGCACTGTTTGCCCAACGCTACCCCCATCCGGTTCATATTACAGTTGGTAAATAGCATATTATATTCGTCTCATTCACATTGTGGCAAACTCTCACAACTCATCAAGAGATCGGAGTTTTCTCAATATCCTGCATATACAAGTTTCGAAAGGAGACGGTCGAAGCACGGCCGCGAAAACTTCCTCCGTTCATTTCATTTCTTTATTCATATTCATACGATTTACGCATTTCCGTTGCTTTATAAGTTAAATATCTTGAGCTTGTAAAGATTTAATCCCGCAAGTCTTTGATATAGGCATAAAATTATTAAATTATAAAACGTAATCGGGAGTTGAACGAATGACCACTAGAGACTAAACTTTATACGCGTTTTTATTTCCTCGCAGGACTCGGTTAACCTTACGCCACGGTCACTACTATCGCATAGCAAGTGATTTCAAACATACAAAATATACTAACATTTAAACGTACGAATGATTACTTTTATACGTTTATAAGTATCACGGGGGTTATCCACTAATCCTACTCTTTTCCGTGGAGACGGTAGACAGGCTTGAGTTATTCATTGTACACAAATACATCGAGGAATATTAGAACTTTGCCTTTACGTAATCCGAGATATCGTAAGATAAACTACGTATATTAATCGAGAATATTTGATACTATACTTACTTGCGTAGCGTATCAAATCCTACAATTAGCAGAGCTACGACGCTATAATAAACCCGTTATTAAAATCAACACCTTCAGAAACAATAAAAAGTATTACGTCAAAATGTATTGTCATTCAATTCATATGAATAGTAATATATATATATATATATATATATATATGCATTTTTGCATGAAACAACCATTCTATAGGTAAAACTCTTCAAGATTTCTAACCCACCTTAGGCGACATTTTTTTCTCTTTTTAAACCTGCAGAGACACAGGTGTCAAAAATTATATAGATGCGCCCTATTTTTTCGATGGTTTGAATTTCTCTCACTCTATACTAAAATTTGTCTCGAAACTCGAAAAAAATTTAAGAAAAACATATTTTACGTAATATACGTTAATTACTGAAAAAAGAGGCACCCCTACCTATTTTATATTAAAAACAGTTTGAAAGATCCTTGCGATTACGACGACCATAAGATTTGGTCAATAGTTGGTGACTGCAGTATTGATACAGTAAAACAGGAGTTATAAATAAATAGAAATATAAACACGCTTTCTACATTCATAGCCCCAAACTAGGATTTTATCCTATGTTGTGGGTGCCATGGACACACAAAGACGAATACACAAACACCCAGATCAAAACTCATCATCCATATTTCTGTTTGTCCGGGAATCGAACCCGGGTCCCACTGCGTTTCAGACCGGTATGGTGACCGCTCCCCCACGCGGGTCGTCAGTTAAACAGTGTTTGAATTGTGAAGTGTGTTGAAGTGTAGTGAAGAATGAGACAAATTTTGTCTTACTCGCCTCCTATGACATTTACGGGAAGAGAAGGTATTAAGCTATTCAAGGCCGACATCACAGTTAAATTACTCACATTGATTAGACAATGCAAGTTTATTTTATTGCTACAGCGGTGTAATAAACAGACCCCTCGAGTCAAGGGTAAAGTACTAAAGCGCACTTATCGTCATAACACGTGATACCAATTGACGAGAATACCAGCTACTAGTTACAACAAGCCAGGTGGAACCAGATTTTACCAGATGATATGACTAATTTAAGAGTGATATATGTGTGGATATGCAGTCGTATAAAAAATCAGTCTCGATTACATACAAATAATTTATATTTGCTAGCTTAGCTTGTTGCTTTGCTTACGTGCCTTGAATCAAATCGTATTCAATTAAAAAATAACACTTTCGTACACTCATAACCCGACACTAGGGTGCTCCATTTGTGGTGAATCCTATGAACCTACTTAAATACCCAGAATTCAAAGCAGAAAGCTACATTCATCTCTTTTTTTAAAGAATAAATATATTACTGCCGTCCATAGACTGTAAGCAACTTCATATAAAACAGTAGTTCTATCTGAAATCGATCACAGATGCGTTACCACCCGTTGGTCGAGTCTTATATATGACTCAGTGAGTGAGAGCCGATTATGCTAGAAATAGGTGTGGCGAGGTTATCTCCTCCAACTAAATTGGTTCTACCACCTGGATATTATACAGATCTACCTGCGCCGGGGTCGAACCCGGAGCAGACTGCGTGTTACACCATTTAGTTGTACCGATTTAACACGCAGTGTACACGTTGAACACTTTTCTTATATCATACTACAAGCGTAGTATTATACAACTCTAAAAGGGAATTAAACAATAAACATCATAGAAAAAACATGACACTTTGCGCTTTCAGCCTTGAACCCACGTCTGCAATAGCAGTAATTATTACGTCAGTAATTCTGCTAATGTATAATAGTAGTAGTATTATAGTATTGAGTAATATTGTAGCATTAAGCGTCTAACACTACGGGTATAAAGTTCAAATCCAAGAAAGCCATCTCTGCTTTTCGAAATTTTTGCAATTACTAATTTTATTAATCACTTAGTATAAAGCATTTTCGCCTGCGCCTTTAGCGCGATTTTATTACGGTTCCTCAAATACATTTTTTACTATTTGTATATCATTGCAAAATTGCACCGTGTTTAATGACATGGTACCTCCTCCATGTATTGGCGATGGTACCTCCCCGATCAAACTCTATCGCCGGGAAAAGAAGTTACGTTTTCACTCATACATTCAATTTATATTGCACGTTTACGTGTTTTTTCACAAATAACGCTTTCTACACTCATAGCCCCACACTGGGATTTTTTCCTGTCACACACACATACACCCAGACCCAGAATAGAAGTTAATTTCTTCATTCAAATGTCTGTCTGGCTGGGAATCGAACCCGGAATCCACTGCGCGTCAGACCGGCACCGATGACCGTTCCACCACGCGGGTCGCGGGGATAATAATCGGTAGATGTTAAATTTCTAGCATATAACCAAATAATACGTTGATTACCATATTTTTTCTGTACACGTGTTCTTGCTAACACGATTTCTTTTCCTGCAGTCGTAATTATCGCATAATATCCGTAATCTTATCCTAGGTAATAAAGATTTAATTGAACAATACAAGAATGTATGGCAAATTAATGGATAACACAAAAATGTTTTTAGTTACTAAATAAATGGAATAAAATAAAGAGAAACCTTATAATAATAATATTATAAGAAATTATAAAATTGAAGTAGCAAACAAGCATGCAGTCCACCGGATGGTTACTGGCCACTGTTACCCATGGATGTTTATAATCAGCCCCATATGAGATTAGTCTTAAGAAACGTGAGCCACAGACGCGTTGCTATTCCCAAGGAATAAGTTGGAACGCCTCGGATAGTCCCCCTTACAGATCAATACACCTTTCATTGTCTTTTTTTTGTAACGACGGGATACCTTCAAAAGGTACTCGACGCCGTAGGAGCAACACCGAGTTATGTGGGTTTTTTAGCCCCGGTGGCCGTCCTCAGCGCTGTGTGGAGGACTCCGGGATCTCCAACAAAACACAACCGGAGTCCTCCGAGTGCAATGCCCCTTTCGGGCTCTTTCCGGTGAGCATTTATGCTTTAGATGTTACGACGGCAAGTGACCACACATGCCGCCTTCGTTCCCGCAGTCGTTTGGCTGGACTGTTTGAGCTTCCTCTCTTACCGCCCACAATCCCGGAAGACCCCTCTAGTCTTCTCTTACGACAGGCAGGGAATACCGTAGCCCTATTCTGGTCCCGGAACTACAGGGACAACCTTTCATTGTCTATTGATTTTGATATACGTACTCTGAATATTATTATTTAAAAAATACTATAGAGTCTCCGACGACTTCATAGTCAACCAAATTAATTTATTCAGAAATGTATGGACATTTCAGAATAAATTAAAATTTGCCCATATCATTACTTGTTTATACATTATCCGTAATTCAACTGAAGTTATCAAAATTACTAGTTGTTCTAAATTTACTTTTTACACTGCTACAAAGAAATAGCAAATACGTCATACATTTTTTGATTAATATGAATTCTAAAATATCCACAAATATTTTGTTACCATAATGTTAACAAAATTTCTCAACTCAATCAAAAGAGTTTCATGAAACTAATATTTAACTATGTGTAAAATATTTGGTTTTCATATTTCCTTATGTCCTTGATATCACCTCACATATTTTTTACTTATCAAATTTTAAGCGATAAATGTGCAACATCGCGTGATCAATAAAACTGTTATTCTTATTTATAATCCCTGTATCTCATTCAACTTGGCCTTCGTCATAAAATACTTACAAATAAATAATACTAAACACAATAATTATTATTAATAATATGAAGCATACCTATTGAAAACAATGAATTACGTAAAATACTCTTAGAATTTTAGGAGTATAATAATAGATTGAGAACTTACAGAACGGCTTTTGCCCACATCTATACTATCTATACTAATATTATAAAACAATAGAGTTTGTTTGGTTGAACGCACTAATTTCTGGAACTACTGGTTCAAATTGAACAAATATTTTTGTGTTAAATGGTAAATTTATCGAGGATAGTAAATTTATCTTTAGGCTATATATAACATCACGCTATATTTGTTTGTTTTTTTAAGATTGTTCTCCAATAAACACGGATGAAACTCCGTGGCACAGCTCCTCTATACACAAAAATGACAATTTAATATTATAATCGGAGTGACATATAAATCTTTTTTTTAAGGATGAAGTAACAAACGAGCATGCAGCCCACATGATGGTAAGTGGTTAATGCCACCCATTGACACCTGTGAGCAACTTCATATAGAACAGGGGTTCTATCTGAAGTCGATCACAGATGCGTTGCTACTCCCAAGGACTGAGATGGTCGCTCAGCAGCTATATTTACCCGACTCCGTCAAAAGGAGTGTAATGTTTTTCGAGCGTACGTATGTATGTTTGTTTGTATGTATGTCCAATTCTTTGGCACGCGCTACAGCCCAAATGGCTTGACGGATTGTGACGTATGATATACCGTTAGAATCGTGTCAGTTTGTAGAGTGATATAGGCTATAATTTTAAAAAAAATGGCGCCTGGAAATAGAAGAAAAGGGGGGAGAGGGACGAATTTTTTTACAGTTACGACAATATGGGTATCAAATGAAAGCTAGTTATTTTGACAAAAACTTATATAAACATTAAATGAAATATTTATTATTATAGGAACAAAAAATGTTTTAAGGCAGTCTGGTTTTTATTTTTAATGTTTTTAAGAATCTTACTAGTCTTTTTATTTACAAAATTCACAGCTCTTAATATTTCACAAGTATGTCTTATAAAAATATTTTTACAGCCTATTACGGACTTCAATTTTATAGATAAATTTATTGTAAAAGCTATTTCCAAAAGATTTGAAAAATTGCATTTTAATACTAATAAACATTAACTAATTACGAAACATGTAGTTATCTAATATCTAAATATCTATAATTAACAGAACAAACAGTTTACTAACAAATTAATTAATTATATTTTATTGGATATGAGATCACGAGCTCTCCTTATGGATTTTCGTCCTGTCGAGATAAAAACAAATTTCCTGAGAATTCGCGCCTCAATTCTCGGGCGGAAACCCGTCAATCATGAAATCTATCTTCTTCTTCTATCTTCTATCTTCTTCTATCTATATCTATCTATCTATCTATACTTATAATAAATATGTAGAAAGGTCAATTCTGTACATGAAATATATTTCCAAAATAACTATCAGGGGGTGATAAGGGATCGATACTGATGCCAAAAA
>DWNE01002274.1:0-19297 GCA_018249875.1 Cecropterus toxeus | reverse complement strand
GCGCATTTGAGGAAGGTATATCAAGTATAAAGTAAGTATCAAATTGGATTGTGGAGTCGTTGCTTGAATCGAAAAACTTTCAATTATATGTATGTGAACTAGCTGCACCCGCGGTTTCACCCGCGTTTAAAAGAAATGAAACGTGTACATTTCTTTTAAACGAGGGTGAAACCGCGGGTTCATCTAGTTACATAATATAATAGAATCCTGATATCCTATTATATTAGGAACTGTATCGTCGTCAACATGAGGGAAAAATATTTCTACGATCCAAACACCTAAGCGAAACGGAAGCAATTTGCTAGTTCTTGCTAATAATATGCACGCCATGATTACTAGCTGTTACAGCTAGTTGAGTCTACAAATTACGCAAAATCATTGTAGTGCTTTGAATAACAAGTGTTTCGTTTTATTTTTTATTACAGAACTCAAAGTGGTGATCACGTTACATTTGCAGACTGTCAGTTCATCATCGGATTGGTTTAAGGGTAGTTCTGAACTTAAGGGTGGGTTTGATGATTGGATTCTTTGGCAAAAGGGCCAAGCCGATATTCCTCCTCCGGTGAGAATGAACTTATTATTAATAATTTATTGACTACTTTGCACTACATTTTAAATGGTGCTAAAATCCGTGTGATTTATCTCCGGAGATACCACTACCATAACAGCTGTGTGAAGCGCTGCTGTGTTCTGTTTTGATGGGTGTGCTAAAAAGGACATATTTAACGGAAGCGTTCAAACTTAATGCTCAGGTGTGTCAACTCATTGTGTAATATAATGTTAGCTTGTAAAATGGAAAAGAACATACTTATTATATTCCAGGTAGAGAATGGAATACACAAGTGGATATGGGATGAAAAGCGAAACGCGTACTGGGGTAGTTCTAACAATGAGGCAATATTAAACTTATGCTCCGAAGGCATTATGACTGCTTTAGCTACAGCTCAATGTTCCTGGCTTAAGCTGGGAATTTCGGGAGTTCTGTTAAGCCCGGACTTTCCAAGAGATCCGAACTGTGGGTACAAGCTACTGAGAAAGTTGGCTGCAGAAGCAATAAGCTGTGCTAGAGGCGTTAATCTGGACACTCCGTGAGTTGAGTAACTTTCACCACATTATACAACATACAAGAGCCGTAGTTAATATTGTTTACAGAAAACCATGTAACTCTTTGTGCTTGGACTCTGAAAGTCCTATAACAACAGTGTTAAGTGCTGCTGTGTTCTGGTCAGAAGGGTGAGGTAAAGGAGATATACTTATCCGAGCGTGAATTAAAGCCCTCAGGAGTAGCAACGCATCTGTTGCCAGCCTTATATAACACACTTGTCTTATCTGGAATTGATTACAGATGTTCATGGGCGGCAGTGGCCACTTACCGTTAGTTGGACTGTATGCTTGCATACTACTTCCAATTTATAAAAACATAAGATCAGTTACAGGATGACGATCCCAAGGCAGTAATATACAATGGTCATTTATGTGATATTTATATTTAAATATAATTGTTATTGTTCCATATCATGTATACTTATTATTATTATTTTTGGTTATCTTGTGTTGGAAAACGTTAAGTTATGTATCTTGTTTCATATATACTATTTTTTCATATGTACGAGTTGTGTATTTGGTTGTACCATGTGTAGTTTCAGATAGTAAAATTTACTAAGTTACCATTATTTTTAATAGCTTAACATGTTCTTTACATTTGAGTCATGACTGTTCTCCTAATAGAAAGAAAAGAATTGAAATTTAGTTTAAAAGTATTACAAGTATCTTCTCTATAATGTTGTCGTTATGAATACACTTACATCACTGTAAGATTTTTGAATACCGTGTCAACATTAGCGTACTTCCGACCTAATAACTGTAAGATGCCGACTATTGCTCATATCTTTCTAAAGTATAGCATCTTCAATATGTTCGAATCGCAAACATCGCGGGCCGATATTGCAGCAATATCTTCTCTAATATTTTTTGCAGGGTAATCTTAGTGGAGTCCTCTTTAGAGCCTGCAGCCGCCGCGAGATATTACGGGGACGGCGGAGTGGGTGCCAATACTGTAATAAGTTACGCTCTGACGACCCCTGTGAGGACCAACGCGCCAGAGTTGGCACTCGCTTTGCATAGTGCCTTGTTGTATACCCCGCAAGATATGGCCCCCGCTTGGCTTGTGAGTGCCGTAAATATACCGAACATCGCACGTTTGGTAACGATAAAGTTTAGCCTATGACCTGAAGGAACATTACCGTGTAGAATATGTTCACGAATAAACTAAAACCGAAGAGAAACTGATACCTTAACTATCAAAATGTTGGAACTTATTTTATTTTCATAATCTGCTTATATTCGTATTTTAAATTCATAACTACATTAAGAAAAAATGTGCCCTATTTTTAGAAATGCATAATTATTTTGGAAACATTCATGACTTCATCTTTAACATTAATGCTTTAGAAGAATTATTTTACCTATTATATTAATTCAGAAAGAATTAATTTCTTTTGCATTTTCTTTAGACGAGCTCAAAAAATCAAAGTCGAATAGCGACGAGATTTGGCAGCGAAATGGTGGATGCAGTGAACACTCTCAGTCTAGTGATGCCTGGAGCAGCTATCATTAACCAAGGAGATGAGCTTGGAGCAACTGACACTATACTGGAATGGGCATCCAGTTCCAAATGCTGGCCTATGGACTCTATACCCTCAGCTGCTCCATTCCCTTGGGATGACACCGCATCAGCTGGGTTCACGTCTGGTGAACCTTGGCTACCTCTGGCACCAAACTATAGATATGCAAATGCTAAAACTGAATTCGCAAATGAACACAGCCATGTCGGTGTCGTTAGAATTGCCGCAGCGATGAGGAAATCTCCAGCTAATGGTCCACACGTGGAGGTATTATATATTAAAAGCAATTCAGTTTGTATTAATGCTTGCCATGAATCGACATTTGTTGACTGTATTGTTGTCACACAAGATTTATATGGGGGCGACGGCGAAGTAGCAACGCTTCTGACTGAATTCAGTCATAACCCTTATTCTGTATGAAGTTGCTTTCAGATTTCCATGGTCGGCAGTGACCACTGACATTCAGATGGACTACATGCTCGTTTGTTTCTTCAAACTTGTAAAAAAAATCCTACTTTTTATTTCGGTTGATCCATGAAGTCCTTATGCAGACCGCTGTGTCAAGCAAGTCATCATTAATCATACAGAAAATTTATAGAAACATCATTTTATTTTCAGATAAAACGCCTGAATGACGCAATAGCAATTCTTAAGTGGGGTGGAAGTGGATCTCTGCTCTACGTCTCTAACTTCGGTGGACATCAAACCGAAGTCCAACTATTGCGCATACCAGGATTGCCAGCCGAGTTGACTGTCGCTGCTTCATCGGGCGGCTCAAGTTTTACAACTGGTTCTCATTTAACCTTGGATAAAGTTATTAAACTAATACCAGGGGAAGCTGTTCTGCTAGCAGGGCCTCCGAGGCACTGTGGTGGTCCCGGTCCAGTGGACAAGATAGCCAGCAAATTATCCGAAGGTTGGCAGAAAATTAATAAGTACTTCAGTAATACATAATTACTTGCATTTCTTATCATTGTTAAAGGTTATCATTTGTGTCTGTTATTGTGTTAATGTTTAAATTGCAAAATATTTGAAATACTTTACGTCACCGTTGATATTATAACTGCGAAGTAATTAATCTATTACGTCAAACCTATAGAGTAAGTCTATATTAAAAGAATATAAAAAAAAATACATCATTGAGGAGACTACCCTGACCTGTATCCAAACCAGTGGCCAGTAGTCTTCGATCAAATATGTACATATTTAAACGAAGCCACTAGTAATCTAATTATTTTATTTATGCTCATTAGTGGTACAGGCGACTTTACAAAAAACTTTTATGTCAATCCATATGTATAATAAAAATAAGAAATCCGCGTTTTTTCAAAAGCTTTTTATTTCAAAGAAAATTGGCCCACTTAGAATAAGTAATAATGGCAAATTTAATATTTTTTGGTTTTCTGTCTGTTTATCTATGTGTTTGAAATATAATATAACATTTGGCTACTATTTCTCTAAAATCCGTCCACTCTATCGAACTACAATTTAAAGTGAGGATTTTCCTAAACAAACTAATAACAAATAAAACCAAATGGCTGTTATAAATATAAATGAATCGGGCGAGTCATAATCATCGTAAAGTTCCTGACCACAGCACTACGCAGCTCGGTGCCAACTCCAGCGCCATAAACTGCATAATAATGTACCACACAACCGTTGTCCTGGCCCCAAATACAATATTATACGCTACGATACTTCAGTATGATAATGAAGTGGAAAACTAGCTTTTTAATGTAATTGAAGTGATAAATGAACTTGGAGTCCATGTGATGTTATGTGGTCAGCTGCTCACAAATATTAGGCAAAAACATAAAACTGAATATAAAAAGTAAAAATATATATTAAATTACCATGACTATAAATTGAGATATTTTAATAAACTTAAAATAGTATAATATCGATATCGTTGGTAATGTGTATCTTAAATAAAAGGTTCACTATTATAGTCAAACGACGCATTAAATAGGGCGACGATATTATATAATTATTGTATACAGAACTTTAAACAGGAAAAGAATTCCAAAAAATGTTATAAAATCCTTTCATACAGTAACTAATTAACTAATTACCTAATCAAGAATTTTGAAACATTCTCTCCTAAATATAGACTGACGTTAGGAGTAAGGAACGCGTCTATTTAGTGCCAACGAAACCTGAATCGTACATGGTTGTATCCGTATCACAAACATATTCGTAAGGGTTCTGTATATTATTAGTTTTTCCCGCTGCTTCGACTGTTTCAAGTTTGTCATGATAAAAATCGTTCTCTATATCAATCTATGTCATAAACTACCTTCATCAAAGCATCCTCGCTATTATTGGTCGGAATTGAAGGATCTAAGTTGAACTTCTAAGTTTTGTCTTTGTTAAATTTTGAAAATATAGATATGAATTACATTCACACTCTTTTCTTTCACATTACATTCACACTCAAACATCAACAAGAATAGACGTGAATTACATTTAACAGTCTTTTCTTACAAACTCTTGTAAATTTTCTCTTCCCAAGTTATTCTTAAAAGTGTATAAAATAGGTGCAATATTAGTACATTTTAAACATAGTACATTCATACGTGGTTGTGTCAGTAACACAAGCACATCAGTAAGCACTGCATCATATTAAGGTTACAAGCTCCTCAGTCTCGGCGCTGCTGAGAGCGCTCGAGGCTACGGTTGCTTCTTGCAGGCGTTTTACATTTTTATTTTTCCATTTACGCAGATTTTTCACGTTTCAGTTTTTATTTTATGAAGAGCATCTTTGCAGTTGTGACGTCTAAACTTAGTGTTGGTAATGAGGATATACTTATGAAGTGAAACTTCTTTAGAACCGTTATGATTCGAAACTCGTTAAAACGAAAATACGTTACGATATAGAAACAAACATAAATGTATAGGATGAACTCGGCGAGAGATTGAAATAGAATACGCAGTATTTTACATATATTCTCGATTACTCGTCAATCCATTACTGTCCCACTGCGAGGCACGGATCTTCTCTCAGAATAAGAGAGTCTTAGGCCATACTCCACCCCACTGGCCGAGTGCGAATTTGTAGACTTCACTTTGATATCTCTATATCTTTATATTAGGTTTCCTCACGATGTTTCGTGATCATTAATTCGCGGACTATTATCTAGTATAATTAGTTACCTCTGCCGTATGTGAATTGTACATGTATACGCACTTTTTTATAATTAAGACATAAAGCATATTAATGCCTGAATACGATCATCGTCGCCTACCGACATTCGGAAATCAATGACTCAACAATGCTTCGCCGGCTTTGAAGAACAGCTCTTTGTGCTCCTTGAAGAACCCCATCTCATAACGTTCCGGAAATACTTCAGGAATCAAGACTCAACTCATTTGACGTTTTGTTAAAATTTCCTTAAAAATATGATAAAATATCTTGAATAAGGATTAATTTAATTGGCAAAGTTTAGGGCTCCTTCATGTCGTCGGATAACGATATAGAGGGCGCCTCCTATGAGAACCCCTTGATCTTTTGCATAAAAAAGCCGGTTAATGAAGTTTCTTCATAAGCGACGAAAGCATCTAACCTTCCTGATAGCACTTATATAAACAAACTATATGTTGGCATAAGGCAATGTTGCATATTGCTCGAATGCTTTCGACTGAGAATTTTTGGACGAGAAATAAATATACCGTATTTTTTCAAAACATTGTAATACAGATTTCCCAGATACTAATATCACTAGTATATCAGACGCTCATGATATAAAGGTTCTACATTATTGCCGCTACGTGACGCCGAACCGAAGGGTGCAATTTTAATATCACAGTAAAAACAAAATACTACTCGTACGGATGAATCTCTGTCTGTTATTTATTTTATACCAAGTGTTCTTCCACTAAGAGTTGGTTTTTGTACATCATCTGATTATATTGCTACTTTTTGTTTTAAGTACTTTTTGTAAGTCAAGTTTATATTACCATTTGCGGATAGTATGTATTTTACCCGAATGCGTCAGAAGAAGGGTCGGTAATGTTTTGGAGCGTACGTATGTATGTTTGTATGCATGTATGTTTTTATTTCTTTACCACGCGCTACGGGCACGGAATGTGATATATGTATGCTATATCATTAGAATCGTCCCAGTTTGCAGAGCGACATGGTATATTAAATTGGGAAAAAGGAAAGAAGGGCACTTTTTTATTATTATGACGTTATGGGTATTAAATGATAACTGGTAAATAAACCATTATAAAAATATTACAATTATGTTACTATGTTGACGCAAACGCCTAAAATGCAATAAATAAGTACATTATTATAAAAACAAAATGTCCGACGGTAATTTCAGTTTTATTTGTGGTTTGTCTTGTTTCCATAATAATTTCCTTTTATTTTCCAAATATAGGTACGCAGGTAGGGAGGTAGTTACCTACTACGCGGCTAGTATAAATGGAAAGGCAATTACTGCTAATTTTTAGCTCATAAATTTATTTTATTAGTTTTTAAGTGAATGTTATACAAGGTTAATGAAACAAATAGTAATAAAAATAGTACTTTAGTTTATCAAATATAATATAACATAACTTCATTAATAGCGTGGAGGAAATAAAAATATGTAGCCAAATAGTTGATTCTAGTTTCTAGTTTCTAGTTCGCTACAATCAGGAATTTCAATTTAACATGATTTTACTGAGCGGATCATTTCAGATTCTTACTAATGTTACTTTATTACATTAATATGTACTCATGGAGACATGATCTCTTATCAAATTGTTTTTTTTTTGTCAGACTGAAGCAGCAAACGGGCACACAGTCGATCTGATGATCAGTGGTTATTACTGCCCACGGATGTAGGCAACTTCAAATAGAACACGGGTTCTATCTGAAGTCAATCACAGATGCGTACTCCTGAGGACTAAGATGGGCGCCTCATACATATATAAGACAACCAAATTAATTAGGGCATCGTATTTAAATTGAAATATTAGAACTCTTAAGGTAATGAACTATTGAAACGAGACGTACAGGTGACAACGAAATTAGGCCGCAGTCTTTCAGACACGGAATTAGGCCGCTCGACTCTCATGCTTCATTTTATGCTGCTTAAAAGACCTATACTATACATTTACGTGTACGAACTAATTGTAAAAGTAGTAAGTAAGTAGTGTAGATTTTAGCCTAGTACTATTGCGATTTTTACATTTTAATGAATATGTACGACTGTTTCGCCGCGATCATAATCCATGTAACTGGATCGAAATATCCATAAAAGATATTCAAACACCACATACTGTGAGTAGGTTTATAATTAGGAATAATGTACCAAAATTCTTGTCTATCGTATAAAGAAGTGATTTTAGTGTAGCAATATGCTGCGCGGGATTTGGACGCCAGTAAGATATGACTTATATTATGATTTACTGGACAGGACAGGTCTAGGACGTCTGTCAAATACACCTTCTGTTTTTTTTTTATCGAGGGTTTCCCCCCTTCAAAAGGTACCCGACGCCGTGGGAGCGACGCCAGGTTATGTGGGATTTGTACCGCACTAAAACCCCCCCGGTGGCCGTCCTCAGCGCTTCGAAGAGGACTCCGGGATCTCCAAAGGAACGCAACCGGAGTCCTCTGAGCGCATTGCCCCATCGGGCTCCACCCAGGTAAGCGGCTGGGCCCACCGCACCGTCTGGTCTTTACGGCAATATACGACCTCACATACTGCCGTTGCGGCAGAATATTAAAATTTAAAACAATTGAATACATATTTCGATTATCTCTTTGAAACATCAATTATGATGTGGCATCAGAGTATGAGTATCATAAATATGGTTTAGACTTCAAGTAATTAAAGTGACTTGATAATATCCCTAAATACATTTATGATACCAATGTATGTTAATGTTAAGAAAAAATGTCTTAAACTAATAAGTAATTGTAATAATGTTGATAAACATAATTCAAACGTCTCTGCACTAGTTTTAGAACATAATTATGTATTTAAACAGTTGTTAGGATATAAATCGATTCTATTTCGTTTTAAATACAACTTGAAACATTAAGCCAAGATGGTCAAACACTAGATAAGAGAGCCGCAATGAATAACGCGGAATTAGGGCGCTCGAGTCGCACGCTTCGTTGTGCTAGACCCATTAAATTAAACAGAATACAACTATTTTTATGGTTTTTCACAAAAAAAAACCCCTTTTATATTAGATATTTTATGTTTCGTTTCCGTTAAAAAGATAATCAAGTTAGGAAATAACTTGGAAATAGGACGCTTACTGCGATTTTGTAATAACTATTCTTACTCAAAAATGTAGTAAAATAACTGATATATACATATCTGGTTGTATTATAAGATATCTTTATACAAGTTAAGATACTAATAAGCGATTTAACGACACATAAAACACAGGATAGCGTTATAAGGCTGCAATAACTGACGCGGGAGACGGACGCTTGGGTTGCACGCTTCGTTTTCTTGGCTTGTGGTTACGGTGACTTTAGATTTAAGCTGAAATTACACAAATATATCCACAATATACATTTATGCCTTACCCGTGAATTCAAACTTATCCTGGTGTTCATTTAGAAACTAAGGTAAGTACGTAAGTAAGTAATAAACCTGAATATAACAGCCTCTACGCTTTTAGTGATCATGGAATTTGAATGCAAGCAATTTTATGTAGAAAGTATAGTGTTTTCTTTCATGAAAATATAAATTAGGTAAACTATAGTAGTGAACTTACTATAGAACATCTTTACGCATGAACCGTGTAAGACACAAAATCCCACAAGATGCCACGATTTTTATTATAAAGATGGAGCTTCCCTGCAAAAAATCCACCTCATATCAAGACGGAACGCGAAAACGCTTCAAAATGGAGTCATTGAGTCAGTTGCCGCGAACTCCTCGGCGGGCGCCGTCCGGCAGAGGGCGTTGGCGCGCGTCGACGCCTTAGTCTAAAAGTATGAAATTTACTTACAGAATTTGCTTTTCTCAGCTTTGCCAAGGGTGGCAATCGCAATTAGAGCGAGCAGCGCGTAGGTCTTCCGCGCCGACATGGCCGCGGCGCGGGCTCCCGGGGGCCCGGCGCGGCGCGGACTGGAGCTCGGTAGGTACGCTCCGATACAGCAACCCACAAGTAGAAACCGTTTTCGTTCGTATATCGTTCCATATCGATATAGACAACCGTTATTGCGAAAAAATCAAATCGAAACCGAATAACGCTAAACTAAATCAACTTCCAGTCCTATATTCCTTTCATCTTTATACGATTTTTAACGCTCGCTGAGGTAACAAAACACGAACTTATATTTTAATGTCTCAAAATGAGTGCGCTAACAACTGATTTTCTTTGAGACACTCAATATCGATTATAAACTGTTCTTCTGATACCGATATAAGAAACAGTTTGTTATGTCGATACAAAAACGAGATATCGTATCGCAACCGTTATTAATCAAAACTGAAAACGACCCTATCCAAAGCTCGGCCTATCGACCTGCGGCCAGCGCGCATGTGCGGGGAGTTGCTCGCACACAAAACTAAACTAGGGTGGAACGTGGAACGGAACGAAACGATAGCGGACTCGACACGCTGCAGAATGAAATATCGATTGTTTGCATCGAATGTTTTTGTTAGGCGTGACGTCAGTGCCGTTTTATCTGTTTAAACCAGAAAAACAGTGAGACTTCATCTTTGTTTTAAATTATTGCGTCCTGAACGAGTTCTGATGAAGAATGTAAAGATACTTATATTAGGGTGCGTTATAAAAGTACCGGTACATGAGGGGTTCTAGCTTAGTCTTTAAGAGCAACGGATCAAATCACTGAAGAAAATAATGTACATATATGTACTTCTAAGTATCGCCAAAAGTAACTTATAATCTATAAAAAATGTCTTAACAAGATACTTATTAATTAAATCCAACTACTGCAAGAGGCTGGGTAATCCACCGTGACGCTCCGGTGCAGAAGGTAACTTACAAACATGTAATAAATGTGGACTTTACATACAATTTCAATTAAAAAATACTAGATTTTTTTTTTTAATTTGAAGTAGCAACCGAGCAAGCAGCCCACCTAATGGTATTCATATAGAACAGGGGTTCTATATAAAGGCTATCACAGATGCGTTGCTACTCCCGAGGACTGAGATGGTCGCCTCATATAAAAGTGGGCAAACACACCCTTCCACCGAAACGCAAGAGCTGTAACGCTGCAGTACATACATTGTATTGCAATATTATATCATATTTTAAAAACCAATCAATATTTCTGTTACATTCATTGTTTCCTTGTTTTTAAGATAAAGTTCGTATACTTTTCTTTAAAGATGACTGACGGGAGCAGGAGCAAATTAAAATAATTTCCCAGCGAAAACATTTCGCCATCTGTAAGGAGAGACCTTCATTAGACCCATACGAATTTCCCTAAAACAACATCCCATAAAGTACTCACTTATAAATAATTCAGGAAGTAACTTAGGATCTGTCCAGACTAGCGGACTCGGATGTAGGGCTAATCTAGGGGCGCTACACTCACTGCTATAATATTTAATATCAGCAGTAAACTTCACATTATTTTTACTATTCATCGAATATCAGATGGCAATAGTTCAATAAGACTTGTGTCTTATTGAAATCATGAACGATTTACAGATTGGTTATGATTTCCTCCTAATGTGTACCACTATAGTGTTGTAAGTTAACTAATTATTGTAAGATAAAAACTGGCTGTCTAAGAAAAGTAACAACGCCATCTTACATTTAAGTTTTTTTTATTTTTCAAATATCTTCTTGATTTATAATTTCAATACAATATATTATTATTTTATTTAGTACAGTTAAGGGAACAATGATTACCTTATCGCCGAACAATTATCATACAATCTCGCAAAAACGATGATTGCATTATCTGTTGCGAGGACAGCAGTGGGTATCAACCCTCAGTGAGTGGCAACACTGAACGTATGGCGCCCCGCCGGCTACAACCGCTACGATCTTACGGAATGAATGAATACATGACGCCACTCGGGAATCTAGTTTACAGCTATAGATTTTGAGATCCTTTGAGGCTATATTGTGGCGCGCTCATTTTTTTTATAAAAGCTGTTCAGTTGAGAGCATCACAGTGAGAGACAAATTATTCTTAATATAGGTAAAGAAAAATCTGAGCAAGTCCGATTCGGATTCACCCACGAAAATTTCTATATCATTATAAAAAAAATGCAAAAAACACGTCTGTTGTACGAGAGCCTCACATTTTTTTTTATATTATTCTGTTTTTAGTATTTGTTGGTAGTGCAACAACATCACTTGGCACTATAGTGGGTAGCAACCCTTAGGGAGTGGCAACACCAAGCGTACGGCGCCCCGCCAGCTAGGACCGCGCTACGATCTTACGGAATGAATGAATACGTCACGCCACTCGGGAATCTAGTTAGCGCCAATCGATTTTGAGACCCTTGGGGGCGTATTGTGGCGTGCAAATTGTTTTTTTTTTCAATATAAAACCTATTAAGCTGGGAGTATCAAAATATTAATGATATAGAAAAATAGCAAACAAGCAGTTCTGCCATCAGAGAACAAAAACGGTATCTCATTTGAAGTTGCGAGAAAATTGATGTTGTTTTTATCTGATTGAAGTAGCAAACTAGCATGCAGTTCACCTGATGGTAAGTAATTACTACCGCTCATGGACATTTGTAAGCAACTTCGTATTGATCAGGGGGTTCTATCTGTAAGTCGATTACAGATGCGTTGCTACTCCCGAATACAGGAACTTTAACTTACATAAGACGTTTCAACCTAAAGAATAAAAAGACAATAATAACTTTTTAAAAATAAATCGCGAAATATCCAATAACTATACATTAAACACTCCCATACATTTTATTTCTTAGTAAGTACAAAACTTTGTATTCAAAGCAGATATTCGAAGTGACGTCCTTGTTGTGCAAAATAATAATGACGAGCTCTATTTACAGTTTCAAAATAAACTTTTCTTAAAATGTTCGGAGTAATTAAAGCAATTGCAAGACGAACATGACTCTGTAACTCTTTTATGCTTTCTACCTTTCTACTATCTCATACTAAATGTATGGGAGTGAATAATGTATTTTTTTTGGATATTTCTCGTTTTATTTTTAAAAAGCTATTATTGTCATTTTACTCATTAGGTGAAGTACTTTCGATATCAGTTTAAAGTTTTTTGATATCTGTAATAGTTACGTAATAATCGCCTGTGCACACTTAATGATTACACCCGGTATACATAACAAAAATGTATTTCTACAAGAAATTGTAGCGATAAAGTTATTGTGAAAAATATAAGTATCCATTGATTACCGCGAAGAAACGATAACAAAATAGGTATATAATTTAGTAAACTCCATCAAATTTTTATGTATATCTTGTATGTATATCCTGTCTTTGGTGTGCCCGTTGTACGAGTTAAGTAGGTTTCCTTAAAAGAAACATTATTTATGTGTTGGCCCATCATTTCAAAGTATATTACAAGATTTGGCCGAAAACGAAAAAAAAAACGTGAAGTGTACAATGCAATGTATGACAACATAAACTATGACTGTTTTGAGGAAACAAAATAAACTTGTACTAAGTACTGAAGTAGATGCAACAAGTGTCTCTACTTATACTTTCTATTTATGTATTTCGAATTAAAATAGCAAAAAAATACTTCCAGAAATATTGCTCAAAATCTATAATTCCAAGTGTTACAATCGAAAGCCATTTAAAACATGTACCGAATCCTTATTATTAGGGTTCCGCACCCAGAAGTCGAACTCGAAAAATTTCTAATTCTTTGTTGTCTCATCGTCTAATACAAGGCTCTATTTTTTGAAACGTAATAAACAGATTTTTTCTAGAGAATACAACAATTAAGCAAAAAATAAATAAAAAAACGGCGAAAAATGTTTTATGTCTTGTACCCCACAAGACAGCTATATTTTTGACGGACGGTATCGTTTTAACTATTGAACCATAAAAGGTAAATACAGTACATTATCGCAATGTATGTAATTCTTTAGCTACTTTAATAACAAATACTAAAAACAACAAAATATAATAATAAAATGAATGTGCTGTTCGAAACCCTTCGTTTACGATCTCGACTCGCACTTGGCCCATTATTTATTAAGTGGAAGTAATCGGAACAACCGCGTCTGGCCATAACATCCCGGACCAAACGGACCTCGAATTCCGGATTCCGGTCACTTCACACGGAGATTAAAACAAGACCTGCGAACTATTTGTAAATCAAAATCAAATAGCTTTTCTATTATATCCGGTTGTGCTTTTTGTTTTTTTCTCTGAAACTTCTTATAGGTATTACAGGGTTATATCTAAAGTCGATCACACATGCGTTGCTACGCACGAGGACTAAGATGGTCGGCTCATATATAAAAGGGCCGAAAACCACACCCTTCCATCGAAAAGCAACAACTTTTTCACACTAGAAATATATAGGTGCTGCACAGGTTCTACCACCTGGTAAACGTGGTTTAACTCGTAGCTGACAGACAAAAAGGTTTAAAGGGTAAAATCAGTATATTTATTATCCCTTCTGTACAAAAAAAGGACATGTATCAATAAAAAATAAGACCCTATAAGACGGGCAAGTTTTAACTAAGACTGTAGGAGTCACTAAAGCCTTAAGTTGAAAAACTAGAAAAATATTGGTATACAGTACGTATATTGTCCTATATATTATTCCTTTACCACAAGTACTTATAGCAAGGACAAAGTTGTAATAGTTACAATAATTTTTGTAACAAAGTTTATTTTAATAAATAGTTAAAAAAATTGAAAATTTTCTCATTTTTTTCTAATCAAGGGAACGACGTCGAATTTTTTCCAAAAATATGCACTATAAGAGTTCTACAAAATGTAGAAAACAAATCTACAAATAAACTTACCTCCTCTTATCGCTGACTAGAATGCAACGCACCGGCCACTCAAGTCACGACATACACAATAAAAAAGAAAAACACAAGAAAAAAAAATGACCAAGATAAGACACCGGTGCCTCCCTAAAGACGGTATTAGTCTCGAACCTCTACTGCTGGGTCCACTACCAACACCGACTTCTCAAGTAGACGAGTATAAGGTTCCCTTACCGCGCGTGAGTGGTGCCCCGTCGCCCTCGCCCCGCGCCACTTAAACCAACTCTCCACCCTGAGTACCACTTGACTGAACAAGTCCTCCACGTAAAGGTATCTTTTGAGGTATCTCTGAAAGGACGAGATTAGTTCGATGGGGCGTGTTCTTCCGCACAGCAAATCATATTGAGATTTTTGGCAAAGTAGGAGTCCGCTTTAAACTCTTCATCTCTGGTGGACAGGTACTTATTTATTAAGAACTAAGTTTGAATGTGATAGACTCCTATGTGAGTTGACTCCGGAGGTACCGCGGCCACACACCTATCGAGACATAAATAGGTGTAGTCGTGGTGGCAATCGGTGGCGGTGGCGGTGGTAATCGGTGCTGTGTTCTGGTCTGGAATGTGAAGTAGGGGAGACCCACTCGATACCCATGGCCATCCTCATAAAACTCTATGATTATCTGGGGTTAATTATGTATATCCGTGTATGGCAGTAGTCATTTAATATGAGGGGGAATGAACACGCATTTACTTATTTTTATATTTTTTGAAACCAATCTCTTAGTGAGGCGTCTTGTGCACATCAAATATGATCCACGAAGTTAGGCTGTAACGGCCGCAGTTATAAGGTAAATGAGAAAGCAGTTATAACTAATTTGCGTGTCTCCGTTTTTTATCGGTACGATGAGCTGTTGATGCCCTTTGCTATCATTAGTATTAGTACCTTGTCGGTGTTGCAAAGTAGGCTGGGCAGTAGCATGCAAGGTGTTAGAAGGAATATAGTTCTAAAGGGGAGGTACCACCGCTACACCTATTTCTAGCACAAACCAATTATTACATTTCCGTGGAAGGTTGTGGTTACAGGCTCACTTTCAAATGAGGCGACCATGTTAATCCTCGCAAGTCCCATCACCCCTGTTCTATATAAAATTGCTTGCAGATGTCTATGGGCAGTGATGTTAACTTGCCCGCAGATAAACTGAACACTCATTTGCTACAACAATAATAAAAAATCTATTCGCATTGAAGTAGTGAGGGAGAAACTCTGAAGAATACAGGCAATATTTTCTTGCATATTTTTGCCTTATACGCTATGCATAACTATGATCATACACTTGTTAACGCGTAACACTTGTTAACAAAGATTCACTATTCATAGAATACATGATTCTCAGAATAATAATAACCAATGATAACTCATGTTATTTATTTAATTGAAAATATATGATTCACATTAAATTTGAAAATAATTTCACTATGAACAAAAATGGTAAATACATCCACTGAAAATTTTGATGCCAAAATTTTTCCGAATCTGATACTATAAATCCCGTTAAAAACCATCAAAAAATCGACTGACACGTACACAAAAAAATCAGGACTAAACGTCTACAAGGCGTCTAATCGCCCAACAATCGATTAATTGGTCAAATCAATCAAGATATGGCCAAAAAAGAAGATAAAAAACTTGTCGGTCCAGGATCAGCAGAGGTCTCGAATACCACTCAGCCCGGCAAAGGGTGGAGAGGCTGTCGTTAGGTACCCCAGACCACCGCTGATGATAACCCACCGCCGAAATTCGTAACTGGTTCTCCGTATCTAATATTGTACGGCGTTATCGCCCTCTATCTGATAAACGGGGCGCGTCGCGATAATGATAATTCGTGATTGTAATTACTAATGCTGATTGCGTTGTGACGTTTCCACTAATGAGGTTACGGTTCGTACGGTAATGTTATTGGTATTCTGAATGGTTGATATGTGTAACTAGTTACAGATAGAAGTCATACCTGATGACTGACAATGCAACGCAGAGACTATACGCCCTCTCATGAAGGTTGTGTGAACTTCAAACCAGAAAACAGCGGTCAAGTCAAAAGTAAAACTTTCGCCTGACTGTATATTGCATACATTTGCAAATCAAATATTGAAGATACATTATTTTTGTCAGCTTTATCTGTGTTTAAAGCATGACAAGCCAAAACAACGGATTTTAATTTAAAGTTAAGCGCTGTTGTTGTTTTTAGTTTGTAGGTGTACAAAGCGTGTCATAACTTGGTCTGAAGTGTGTGGTAAGGGAGATATGTACTTATCCTAGGGATTCCAACGTAGTCCTCAGGGGAAGCGAACCTCAGGGAAGACTCTGATCTTAGCGGGGGTTGATTACTAATATCCATGGCTGACTGTAACCACTTACATCAGGTGAACTACAAGCTCGTTTGCTACTTTCATATTATATATATAAAAACTGTATTTTTTGTTCTCGCGGGGAAACCTTTAAAAGGTACTCGACAACATGAGGGCGGCGCCGGATTATGTGGGATTTTTACCGCACTAAATCCTATCGGTGGCCGTCCTCAGCGTTACAAAGAGTACTCGGGATGTTCAAAATACACGACCGGAGATTAAAAAAAAAATGTATATACAATGTGTGCAGCAGTGATATATAATTCGGTATCTGACATAACAAAATCATTTCGGGTTAAATCTGGTGTTACATCGTAACCTTCGCAATATATTTGTCCAACATGAGCGGAAACGTAAGTGATGCGCGGCTGGATTTCGATAATCAACGCATATTTCATACTGTCCGCGCAGAATTTCTAGTTTCAGACAGCTCCAGCTGTAGAGACACCACACTGCAGGGATAGTTTTTGAAAAAAATCCTAAATGAAATAAATAATATATCTTACGTGGTAGAACCAGCCTAGTTTGACCGAGGAGGTACCACTGCCACACCTTTTTCTAACCTTAAGCAGTTTTTCAGTTTCGGTAGAAGAGTGTGGTTGCCGGCTCACTTATATATTAAGCTATTGTCTTAGTCCTCGGGGGTAGCAATGCATCTGTAATCGACTTCAAATAGAACCCCTGTTCTATATGAAGTTGCTTACAGATGTCCATGGGCAGTCACTTACTCCACTTGATGGAGTGCATGCTCATTTTCAGTCTGATAAAAAAAAAATCTATCAACAATTAATAATTTAAAACATTTTTGAAGATCTTTCTAGTATGAAAGTCATATAGTAAGGAAATTTCACAATATGGTGAATTTAGTACCTAAACCCTTGTAAACTTACTATGAAAATACCTTATACAAATTAGTTCTGTTATATACAACAATTTTAAACAAATGAAAAAAGTTTGTCTAAATCTATAGCTCTAACAACGAAATGTCAATTTTATTTCCATTACATATTAAAGAATCACATTCAGAATAAATATCGTAACTTAGATTTCAAGTACATACATGTTATTTACACAGGATTCCTCGTATTATCAAACAGCATGCCCACATCAGTCTTGCGGTTTAATTCATAAGAGCGGCCGTGAGCTGAGAGCCACCTGTAAACCGATTATGGATCTACATCTCTACGTAAATCTATATGGACTTTCTAACGCCGGTTCCGATTCACCATTTCATCTCTGTCCGTATATTGGAAATTCTGAGCGTTTCCCAAAAAGTATTTAGGGCATTCTTTTCCACACTTGTTTTTCAAGTTTAGAAATGGAACAGTGGTATGAATTCTGAATATGTAGTATGAATTTATTCTACTAATAAATTTTTTTTCAAGCAAAAAACTACTGGTCGGATGGTGGTGAAAATTGAGACGCAAATATTTATGACCTAGATTAATACATGAGATACTCATTATCACCAAAAGATGATATTTATGTAAATTTGTCAGCACCCTTTATCTCTATTCCAACAACCTATATCCTACTAAGTAAATATCGAATCGATCAATGGGGATCTTATTTATCTTTACATATAATAAAGGTGAAAGTTCTGCGGGTCTGCACTGTGTATATATTTCAAAAAAATAAATAAAAATGAATTTAATGTAAATGTTTCGAGGTAATATTTGGTCTTTATTTCCAATAAATCCATCTTTTACATTAAGAGATATAAATTTGAAAATTATGTTTCATATTTTTGTAGGCAAAGGGAATCTAGCACAGCTAGTATTTTTATAATTACAGTAGCAAATAATCATCATCGTCGCGATTGGCATTGGTAAAACTCCAAAAATAAAAGAAGTTACTAAACTACCCTGCTGCTACCGCTACCATAAGGAGTAAGTCGGAAGTAAGTACAACTCCTTAACAACACCCTACAAGTCAAAAATAGGTTACGTGGTAGATAGAGTAAATAGAATAAAATAAAGCAAATAAAATAAGAAATAAAAAAACGCACATCAATTGCATAATTTATTCGTAACAATAAATATTTTTGCGAAACATTAATAATAACAGCTGAAAAATACATAACAAATACGTGTAAAAAGAGAAAATCACTGCGTGCGCGCCGACCGTTTAGAGGCCGAATATGAAAGTACATATATGCTTGTAATTTAACGATAATTATTTATAGGTGATTAGTATCTGATGCTATTATACATTGAGGAAGTGTAAATGGTACGTAGTAATTTACTACAATAATACATACGGAACTCAAACCTTTAAACCCAACACAGGTGTTCTAACTAAAAATGCTATGCCAGGTGGTAGAACCAATGTAGTTCGACCGGGGAAGTACCACCGCCACACCTATTTCTAGCGTGAAGCAGTT
>DWNE01002273.1:0-19298 GCA_018249875.1 Cecropterus toxeus | reverse complement strand
TAAAGGTGTGTGAAGTCTACCAATTCGCACTTGGCCAGCGCGGTGGACTATGGCCTAAAACTCTCTCATTTTGAGAGAAGACCCGTGCACAGTAGTGGGTTGACGAGAGAGAAAGGTGTATAGTCGATACTGACTACACCATTAGATGGCCTTCTTGTTCGTTTGTTGCAAAAAAAATACTTTGTGTATTCGTGTTATAGTAAATTCACTTGATATGACGCCTGTACGTGACGCCAGAGTAAAAGTGCCAATTGCGGGAACGTCATTATAGCACAAACGCTGACCGCGCTTCCGCGCCATCGAGCGGAACAGGTCTTTGATGGTTACCCTCTGTGACGTCACTGTATTTGTTTGATTTAACCACGTTTAGACGTTGTTTTTGTGATGATACATTCAGTGCGGATTATTGTTTTACTTTAATTAATTTTAGGTAATGTAGCATTTTCGTATTTTTATTTATTTATAATTAATTATTACTTTGTAGAAGGCTCATTTGATGTTATTCTAAGGACTTGGACTAGATTATTAGTAATAAGATTATTAGATAATAATTGTTTGATAGCTATTAATGATAAGCAATTTGATAAGATAAAATGCTGCTCAGAATTATTATAACAATAAAAATATGTTCGACATAGGAAAAAAGACAATGAAAAAAGTATAGTTAAGAAGTAGGTATCTAATCAAACAACATCGCCTGAGTAATGTGTAAAGATTTTTTCTTTCTAACGAACTGATGGTAATGTTAACCCATCCGTATCTTGATACCTGCAATTATAGAATGGGATCGGATTAATTCAATAAATTCACATGTCTACGTAAACTCAAAGGGGTGACACTTTTCTTACTTTGGCGACGCGGTAACATTATCTAACCACCATTTCACGACTCGCGATATCTCAATAAAGATCTTCAAAAAAATAACAAAAAACATATCCGGGTAATCACAGAGTTCTTTATGCGAAGCTCCCGTGTCAAAGTGCAATAAAAGGTTGCGGACGAATAAACCTTAATTTTGACTAAGGCGTGACCCCCGTCAACAATTTTTTACTTCAAATTTACACTTTTTTAAAGAAAAAATCGAGGTAACGGTAAAATTAACAATACGACATGTCAGTGTAGGAACTTTTGGAATTAAAACTTGATTGGCGAGTTTTTTTAGTGTACCAATCGTCATGAAATCTCTTCAAATGCATCTCTTCCTTTTGAGTTCCTTATTATTGGAGTTTGTGTACATCTTTTCATTTGATTAAATCCAAGATTCGTGCGAAATTTTCACACGCATTCGGGATCCGTTATCGCAAAATTTTGTCTTTCGACAACGATCTTATGCTTGATATATTCGTTAATGTAATGAGTTTCAAACTTTAATAGTATACTGATTTCAGTAATAATGTATGAATTTCCTTAGTAAGTGATATGTCAATAACTTATCATTAGTATGAATTCTGTCCTCTCATGAAACCTTTGGAACCATCGATTAATCAATTTATATTAGTATATTTTTATATTCAATCTTATCTAAGGCTTCTCATGGAAAGTAGGTACTCACCGTCGCCAATGAGCATTTGTAACACCACTTTGAAGAAAAGTTATTATCGCACCTTTAACACTCTAAATCAATATTATAAAATATGCACTTTCAAAATACACCTACAATCGATGTACCGACCAAGTAAGTGAGAAGTTCTACTTAGTCACATAAGTAATAATAAAATAAGCTGTCATATTCGGTACTAACATTTTTTAATTACTCAAAACGTATCAAGCATCCATGAGAACTGATCATCGTAAAAGATCCAATGAATTTTAGATGAGATAAACCAGTTTATTACAAAGGCATCATCTGTAGATGTCAATCAAATTATGATGAATTAGTTATAAATTCATTTGCATCATATTCCACAGGGTGCATCTATCAAATTGATGCGAAATTGGCACGTTGTGGATCCCACTAATTATAATTGCAATTTTTATACCCAATGAATGGGAAATTCTTTTCAATTGCACGTCCGTAATGTTTGGTTTGGATCTGACAAAGGGAATTGCCTATGAATGTTTTATTGGGCCCTGTTTATTTTTCGCTGTGAAGCGTCGGTGCTTGAATAATTTGTTTGCAATGTTATTGTTAAATCCGCACATCGGGCTTGTTTGACTTTCACTGAGTTACATATACGTGTGTCTATCTAGTTTATATGTACGTAATTTTAATTGTATATAGATATTCTAGTTGCATGTGAGAACTGGAGTCGGAATAATGAAAAAACATTATTTTCATGCAAGTAATCATATGATAATGTATTATAAATGCCTTTATCTTACCGTGATAGTCTCGCCTGAGTAAGTATCGTAGATGATAAGGTTCGTTTATATATACAGGCAAATCTATGAAAATAATATTTAAACTCGTACTAGGTACTTTCGATTACTGGTTGCTAGTTGGGTCTTAGATGTATCAACATGTAGTTTTCAACATCACATTTTTTTACTTAATATTTTACTACTTTTCTATGGGATGGTATTTTAACGTCCCGTTTATTATCACAGAGCAGTGTTTTGAAATGGTCCTTTGACTCTCTTTATGACGAATTTATGTAATTTCGCTCACGCTTTTACATGTCACGGGACATTCAAAAATAAAATAAAAAATCCTATAGTCTTGCTAAACCACTTTTAAACAATAAATATGTAATCAAGGAAGTTCATAAATAAATGAGTACACATCTAACTAATATTATAAATACATAAGTTTCTGGGCATGTACGTTTGTTTGTTACTCTTTTACGCATAAAGTAAATACCTATTGATCGGAATTCGCTGAAATTTCGCACAAAAAAGTTTATGTTTATAAATTGACAACTGGATTAACTCATTTCTACGATAAACGTTACTATAAGAACGTGAATAATGATACGTGAATAAGCTAGTAGTTGCTAATTTATAAATTTGTAATTCAGGCTTATGTTTATTGGTAAACAATACAATTGTTATTAGGAATATTTTTCTATAGCATCCTAATTCATAATCGCGTATTGTAAAATTAATTGTACATTTAAAACTCGGACCTACTCCCAGTAGCGTCGAACCAGTTGCATTACTGTCAAAATATCTGTCATATCCGTGTGACATCCTTTGAAAATAGCCACCCCCTTCGGCAAAGGATTAGCTCAGCGGCCCCATTACATCTTCATTACGGTAGGCGGCTGACATTTCTGTCTATTGTTGCATTCGGTATAATAAATATAAAAAATATTATTGTTACAGCATTTATTGCCACCATTGATAATATTTATACGATCCGTGATCTCCGCTTACAATGCTGTACAGATGCCGTTCAATGTGTTTTTGTGATCAAATTGTAACTCATCTCTCGCCGAAATATTATATTTTCGTCATTATTTTTAGTCATATTCACACTATATTACGTATTAAAATTCTATATTCCAAAAAATTTCAACGAAAATGTGATTTTCTTATATTGATGTGTTTTGCTCTCCTTGCTATTTTTATCTAACGAATTCTTGTAAAACTAGCTTAATACCGCGATTTAGTCACGTTTATCACGATAATGAGTGTATGTGTTGATTTCGGCCATAAACTATCTATATGTGTGCCAAATTTTAGCGAAATCGCATTAATAGTTAATGCGTCAAAAACTGTAACAAACACACACATTCAAGACAAACTTTCACGTTTATAATATTCTTAATATATTTCCTTTTTACATTCAATGTGAATTTCTTACATATAAAACTGATCATCGCGTCATAATCATAACGAATCTATTACTTCCACATTTCATAGTACACCACTATAGTTGAAAACGTACCTACGCATAATCTGACATCTATAAATAATTAATCAACTTTAGATAAGATTGCATACCTACCTGAAGACAGCCAAATTCCTCGTATTGATATCAGTCCCTTACCATACCCTTCAAACGAGAACACAGTAGTGCTTAACACTGTTGTTATACTACCACCTTCAAAATATGGGTGGTTTCGAAAAATCAGAATTAACTCCCATACATTCAATTTCGAATCTCTAGTCTAGGTGATATTCATGCTGCACACAGCCTAAACCCTCTATACACCTAATTAATCAGTCTATAGCGATTAATCAAGCGAGCATGTAAGCCAATTCATCGTACAACCACATCTTCATTTCGCTTCTCCAAGCGCTTGATAAAGTAGCGTTATAAATAACGCTAACAGGGGAGCTTCCCCTTCTATCCAAACATTTCTTTTATTATTAACAAGCAGACACTTATCAGTTAATCTTACACCGTTGTACAATAGTAGCTAATCTCCGGGTGTGATAGGAATTTATCTTCGTATCGACGGATCATTGTCACGTTGGTCTCCCCTTGATACGCCTGTTTCGGAAACATTGACAGTTTGTTTGGGGTCCGCGCTGTCATTTTCATAATTTTGGTTAACGTAAATTTGTTTTGCTCTAGGTTAACCAATTTTAATGTAACGTCTGTTAAAAATTAAACTTTTTATAGAACATTATTTAAAATTTATCATAGATTGCTTTCTCATTAGGATAAGATAAAAGGTCTTATGCACGAAAATCCGTGATTTATGATATATAAAAAACATTTCAGGTATAGGTTGAATTCGGTCATATCGGCCTTTTTAATTAGAGAAGGTGAATTAAATTCGTACAATTGATTTAGTTTCACTTTTGAATATACTCTAACAATATTTGTTATTCTAACTACGTGAATGCAACTGTGAGCTGGGTGGAATAGAATGACTTATATAACTTTTCCCTCCAATATGCGGTGAGAATAAACGTAACTGAAATAATTCGCGTACAATTGGTTCAAACTCGTAATAAAGTCTCATTGCAAAGTTTGCTCACGAGTCGTCTTTCTGCGGCTTCTTATTTCCACCAATATTTTTCCCAACAAATTCGTGTTCGCAAAAACAGTGCGGGCGTGCACAGTGGGGCAATATTTCATCTGAGCTGGCCAGAACAATAATAGCCTGTGGAGTTGAAGCCACGGCACGTTCGCGCCACAATGTTAAGCAACCACCATTATTCCGTGATCCCCCACGTCCCTGCAGAATCATCGGGATGCGGATTCGGAAAGAGGAGGCGCGTAATTCGCTGGGATCTCTCCGAACTGGTTAGTCCCTACAATCGCCAGCATCCGTGTAGACAAAATAACGAAATACCCCGAAAGCAATACGATATATGCACCGGTTATTGGGTTAGGTTAAGACTTGTTTACACTGAGAACTCGGCAGAGGCGATTGTTGATGCGTAGGATGCCAAGTGGCTAACGTTGGCGCTGTAAATATTCCGCAGTCGATTTCAAAACAATACTCTTTAACAACTCCGCATTCAAAGAGATGAAAATACGAGTATCAACATTGATGGATTTATGCATAGCTAGTGAAGCACGAAGCCAGTGCAGCGAGTTTTGAATGAGGATAGAAATTTTAAATTCGTTGAATTCCGAGTACCTTTACTATTTTTAAGATTCTGACGCTTTTGTTGATAAAAATGTGAGGTATTCCATGAGTACAATTGTATTATTTAATCAACGTAATTAAGTGCACGTTTATTAAAATACGCATTTAAATCAACTGCATTTTTTTAAACCTTATGACCCAGAGTTCCAGAGCTACAAAAAAACGGGAGCAATGATAACCAAAAAAACCGAATATAACCGAATAATTCCGGCTCCCAGCAATTGTCACCGTGACGACGTCGGTGTCTTTGCGAGGGTTGATTTTTTGCGAGTTTTGCGTGTAATCTTCCACTTAATCCGTTTTAACGCGTCCAGATGTGCGCTTTGAGAATACGAGAATCAGATTGCTCTCTAAGTTTCGGAATAGATAACTGCAGGTACATCGCGTTGTTACTAGATACCTACTCCTAACGTATATTTTTTATTATTATAATTTTCACGAACTCTACACTTCTATGCTTCCGAGGACATGTTTCTTCAATGTTTTAAAAATTAAAAAAAAATAATTTTTGAAAACGGTCAAGAAATGGAGACGAAAAAAAAGTACATACAGTCGAACATAGAACCACCTCCTTTTCGAAGACGGTTAAAAATGCAGTAACGCTAATGTGTAAGTAGTTATGCTAGTATCCCTTAAATTGTGTAGATATAAGTATAAAGTTTAAAAACTAAAACCCGACTATATTACCGTATGTTGTTATTGGTACTACTCACGTTTGGTTTTTTACATTTGATGCTGATTTTACAATTCTTGCAATTATTAGGTGATTGCAAAGCCGTGAGCTAATAATGTAATAGCTAATAATGTTTACATATTTGAAATGTGATAAGAAAGCTCTTTCATTTGATACTCACATTTTTTGACACACACAAGATTTTTTTTTAATCTTTACTTTAAGTCCCCTAGAGAACGCTGTTGTCAATTTAACGTAACGTCATGCAATCTATAACCAGCGGAAAATGAAGAGGCTTCTAACGACACCTTAGTTGTCTAATTATGATAAATAGTTCAGAATTTATTAGGGAACAGATGAACATCCATACCCACATACATACATACAGGTCAAAATCATAACTCTCCTTTTGCTTCGCCGTAATCCGATAAAAACGGAGCCCTAATTTTTTAAATATGTAATCTAGCTGATAAGTCTAAATAAATAAATATATAAAAGACGCCGTCTGTCTGTCACCAGGCTGCATCTCATGAACCGTGATAACCATGAATTTTTCACAGATGATGTATTTTTATTGCCGCTAAAACAACAAATAATAAAAACAGAATAAAATAAATATGAAAGGAGGGTTCGCATACAACAAACTTGATATTTTGGCTCGATATTAATAAAGGCGACAGGTAGACTTAAAATATTCACAGAATATTTAGTTATCTATGCAGTTAAAAAAAATTGAATAAATATTTTAAGGAGATATACAACTAACGTATTTTAGCCGTCTTTTATAGATGGTGCAGGACCCTTTATACGCGACTCCAACTCGCACCTGGCCGGTTTTTAAATAATACCTTGTACTAAGCTGTTACGGTTTTTGCGACAATTCAATTTTACGATTTTCGCGTTTTACAATATTCTGTTGGAACTGAACCGTATATTTGTCTGGAAAAATGCGGTTTGATACGTGCGAAAAACAAAATGGTCGTTCGCGCCATTTTTTGCACAGACGCATAATGCTCGCATTGTTCTGTTTGTCATTTTTATTTGCCTATTTCGATGCTAATGAAATTAAAAAGGTATCGGATGTTTCACATTCCTACATTTTGCGCGATATTGTTACGACTGTGTTGCTGTATTTAAAAGAATATTTTGAAGTGAAACTTATTTAGATCTTGTTATTTGAATTGGATGTTCGCCATCAAGTTGTTGCTACAACTTTATAGCGCAGTACCTTTCTGAATGACCCTAACGAATTTACTTTGTAACTTGTAGTAAGTGAACACTGCTTTAAACATCTGTGTCAACTACATTTGATATGTAAAATTCTTTTTTAGTTTAGTACACTAAGTTGGAACGCCTAGTCTCCCTTCCTTTAAACCAGCACACAGTGTTCTACTGCTTTTATGAGGCAGAAATCGGTGATCACGCCTTCGTATAGATGTAATTTCAAAATTTATTTATATACTAACTACTAACTTATTCCTGTGTCTCCGCTCGTCTCGGTCACATTTACTACAGTAATAAGTATCCCATGGGTTATGAACTATCTGTGTGCCAAAATTCATCGAAATCGGACCAGTAATTTTTGAGTGAAAGTAACAAACATACATCCTAACAAACTTTTGCATTTATTTATTACAAGTTGAATTATGAAATTATGAATTGAAATATGTATGTCCATTTCTTTGGCACGCGCTACAACCCAAACGGCTTGACGGATAGTGACGTATGAAATATCATTAGAATCGTCTCAGTTTGCAAAGTGATATTGCAAAAAAGCTAGTAAACATATCAATCTAAATATATTATAAAACTTTTACTGGACTTTTTCAACAAAAATCATATAAGCGTTAAATTAAAAATATTATTTATTTATTTATTTGTTAATGAACAAAATCCACAGCCCTTAGACCTATAGAGGTACACTTCTGGTATAGTAACACTTAGAGCCAATTACGGATTTACATTTCGTAAATGGTACAGCTATAATTCAACCGTCACTTGTGAATACTGGTGTTATGTAGTGTGTGTGTGTGTGTGTTTGTGTGTGTGTGTGTGTGTGTGTGTGTGTGTGTGTTACCGCGCGTGAATTATGAACAAAAAAATCGTTTTTAGCAGTCGGGTCTTTTGTTTTAATGTTTTTAACGATAACTACATATTACTATAGATAGAGAGTTTAGTAAGATTTTGTAACACATTCATCATGTTTCTATTATAATTAAATCGTTGAAGGCTCATTTATTATTATATTAAACGTTTACAGAAGTCTATTATTAGAGCATTAAACTAATTAAAGATCATAGAACTCATAAAACTTAGTACCTAATTGGACATAATTTTATTAAAATATCACATTTTTTTATTAACGTTTAAATAAAATATTATTCTGACGTGTTTATGCATGTCATCTTTGATAAACATATAGTTAAATAAAATTTTGTAATTAGTTAACTTACATTTTTTGACGACCCGCGTGGCGGAGCGGTTACCATTCTTAACGTGCAGTGGGTTCCGGGTTCGATCCCCAGCCAGGCAGACATCTGAATGATGAGTTTAGATTATTGTTCTGGTTCTGGGTGTTTGAGTATTCGTTTTTGTGTGTCCATGGCACCCGCGACACAGGAGAATATCCTACTGTGGGGCTATGAGTGTAGAAAGCGTCGTCTATTTTTTTATTAGATTAAAGTAGGAAACGAGCATGTCCACCTGATGGTAAGTTACTGCCTCTCTTGGACATCTTCAAGCATCCTCTAAGCAACTTCGTACAGAACAGGGGTTCTTTCTGAAGTCCATTACAGATGCGTTACTTCTCCTGAGAACTGAAATGGTTCAACTTCATATAGAACAGGGATTCCATCTGAAGTCACTTATAGATTTCCATGGGTGGTAGTTTGCTATTTCAGTCTAATAAAAAAACATGTTACGATTCTTTCAATATGCGTATATATGTAGCAACCACGTGTCTAAATGTATGCTCAATTAATAGTCTCAATTACAAAAATCTGCAAAATAAAAAGACCATACTATAAACTATTAACAGTACTACAATGCCAATAAATAAACCGGCCATAAATAAAATAGAGTTAAACGACCCATATTTCCCGCGTCAACAAGTAGCCATGACGATGGAACTGTCAATAACTTTGACAGCCAATTCAAAATGGCCGATATTCACACGCGACGACTGTTTACTAATTTTACGCGGCAATTCGTAATTATCATTTATTGGTTAATGAAATTATAGGTTGTGTCGTGTGTAAATGCATTTTTGTTTTGCACGACAGCATTAATAAATTTATGTTGTTTCGCGCATAATAAACATGGATGTTTAGTTGTTGTTTTTATTTTGTGTAAGAAGTAGTGTCGTCTTTAATTAACGCATAGATAATGCTAGATTATGTCCGTGGCTCGCTTTAAGGATCTGCACGCTTTAGACACGTTTCTTAGACGGGTTCTTCAAAAAGTTTTAAAAGAGCTCTCCTTCAAAGCCGGCGATGCATTGGCGACTCTGGTGTTGCAAATGTCCATAGGCGACGGTGACTACTTTCCATCCGGTAGCCAGTCTGCTTTATCGTTGGATACAGATAAAATAAAAATCTGAATGTAATCGGTCAATAAAATTTTGGAAAATCAGCTTTTAATTTGGTATTACTATTTCAGTTGAAGTGTCATATTTTCTATTTTTTTGTTGTAAGTTTAACATGTATGGATATTGTTTAGTATGTGGCAGTAAATCCTGAAGGGATGACGCGATTTTAATGTAGTATTATTTTGTTTAAAAGATGACTTAATTAGTTGTTAGGATAAAATACATCTTGTATTTAAGCGTCCCTCTTCACCCTATTTTGGGGGTTGTGAATATATATTGTGCTAACTTTCCTATATTATATTGGATTTTATGGAACTGTATAGTAAGTATTTAGATACAACAATGTAAGTTTCACGTTGTATTTAGTATTTCGATCAGCGTTTGTTTCATTGTATTGTAAATTGTACTACTGTTATGTGTTTCTATATATGTATAATTTATTATTAGTATATGTCCGTCTATTAGTCACCGTCTATCTATATCCTGCAGTTCCGGCCGTTACCCCCGAGATTTGCTATTCAGATTTCAGCTAGCCGCTCTATCAGATGTGATTAATGGCCTCGACAAATAATACCCTGTTTCCTTACCCCGACTTACTGGACATCTGGCGTGCGTGTGACTGTGTGTTTGTATGCGCGCGTGCATGTGTGTACATGCGTTTGTGTGCGTGCGTGTACACAAGTGTATGGTGATGTGTTCGCGTGTAAATGGACATGTTAATAGTGAAATATTTAAAAGAATTTGATTTTTTCACTACCGCCATACTTATTTTTGCGCTATAAAAACTTTTAAGCAGTTTCTCGTCTGAAGCATATTGCAGGTACACTGTACACTTATGTTAAGCGCTTCAAAAATTAGCGATTAGCGACTTATCTGTACTGAGTTTATTATTTTAGTTGATTATAGACAACGTACAGTTCTTCCCATTAGGAAGACCGAATAAGTAGTTTGCTACGTCAAATTCATAACAAAAGTTATATAACCGTATTACTGCACCTTCAAATACAAACGACCGACTAATGGTGCAAAAACAATTAACGTAACAATTTCCTTTAACGGTAACGAAATAGGAAACCATACGGATCTTCAATAGCTGTTTCTCACAAAGCGTAGCCGTAACAATATGAGTATAAACACAATAAAAATAAGAGAATCACCTCTAGTATTGTGCCTGACTGCTCCACGTTAGCATTGAACTCTTGGACATTCGTTATGAGAAAATGCGGCTACAGATGTGTGTCATAATATTTATGTGTTATTATATTTATTTTATTATTATCACTATATAAAGTCATCTTTCAAACAAAATAATACTAAGTTAAAGTCGCTTGATCCCTTCAGGATTTACTATGCCTCATAACAAATACCTATACATAAACTTATAACACAAAAAATAATTAGTAAACATAACTCTTCAACTGAAGCAATAATACGAAATTAAATACTGATTTTGGTAAAACATTTCGTAAATTTACTTATCCCTGTGAAAACTGAAGTATTTATTGCAATATAATGTTAAAACATATTTACATTTACTTAAAATATAATAAAAAATATTTACAAAATGTATACAAAAATGCAAACCAAAAGTATATGAACAAAAACACTACGATAAAAAATATTAGCGTCGCTGTCTCTGGGCAAGGTTTCCAAGATGCTGGCAGCATTTCCTCTTTGAATGGCTATACCAATTCGTTGTGATGCGTACCAGCTCTTGAATCACCAGAATCCCTGTGATTAAATACATAATTTTGTTACTTTTATCTAACAATAAAGCTACTGATGGAAAGTAGTCACCGTCGCCTATGGACATTTCCAACACCAGAAGGTGTCGCTAAACCATCGCCAGCTTTGAAGGAGAGCTCTTTTTATCCGACTGCGTCAGAGGAGGTAATGTTTACCTTTTTATTATTATGATGTTTATTGTTATGTTACTTTTTATATTTGTTTTTTATTCCATAAGATAGTATCCGGCCTAATTTTGGAGCGCAAGCGGACATAGCATAGCGATTTAAAATCGCTATTGCTATCGAGGTTCCGAGATTCTAAGCCAAAACACTTGTAAGCAGACACATAAGACAGACTAATTTTTAAATTTATATGCGTATTAGAAATTATATATTACGTTCCTTATAGTCGACAGAGACCAATATCAGGTGGCCTGCATGTTAATTTGCTACTTTAGTTTTATATAAAAGAAATTAGATACACTCACACATAGACATCAAAGTACATCTTTGTACCATTTTCAAATTGTCCCGTTTCCAAGTTGTCCCGTTCCGGCATCGTAACGATCGGTACGGAGCTTTACAAATTAAAAGGCAATTTCTTTGAAAGGCTCTAAGGCTCTACGCCTTCCGCTGAACAAGTGAGCGACGAACGAATGATTGAATCGGATTAAATATGTTCACTGGCTTTGTGAATGTTACGCTTTGATATGGGACAGAATCATGTACTTTTTTAATTGAATGTGAATGGCTTGAACTTTTTTGACTATCTGAATAGCTACTTCATTCATATGATACATTCATTCAATGAAAATATATATTTAAAAGTTACGACATTGACCGACGTTTATACACATATACAAGCGATACTGTACTTCTGACTATTCATTGCAATTCTTTTAATTTGAGTTTATTATGCTTCTTTAAAACATTTAATTTTTTTATGTTTACATCCATAACTTCAAAGTACATTGCAAGGTATAGACGGACATGATTTCAAAAACGAGGAGCAGCATTGCAATGTATAAGCAAAACAAATATAAAAACAAAAACAATTATAGTTTTGAGGAAACAAGTTAAACTCGTACTAACAGAAAAGACTACCGACTAGAACTCTATATTTGAATAATAAGTTCATTCTATTACCATTTTTTGTATTTCTCCTCTAAGCATTTAAAATTAGAATTAAATATATGTTCCGTTTGCACGCACAAAGTCACGAGTAGCTAGTTATACACACACATTTATATACACAGTACTTAGAGTGTTATGAAAAAATATAAAAAAAAAATGATTCGAGACATTTTTGATTTTTAAATATACAATATCCTCATAATATAAATTAGGAAAATATAAAGTATGCCATAAGTTAATAATACATTTAAAAGCATTCACAAAGCATTTTAAAACACTCTTTTTATTTAGAATGGTTATTCAAAAAACCTTTGTTAGTAAGTTATTATCAACATTATTATGAAATTGATTATAGTGTTTAAACTAATCCCACCGATTTAAACCGATTAATCTATCAGCCTAACCGTTAGACTTAATTTAGAAGATAATTTCGCCTAAGAACCAAAACGTTTAAATATTCATTTAATTAAATTAACACGATTATTACAAGTAAATCAATCCAATATCGTTTTATATTCTAACCTTGGCGGCATGACCGTGAAACGTGGACTGTAACACACGCCTTCTACACTCATAGCCCCACACTAGGATTTTCTCACAAACTCGAATACACAAACACCCAGACCCAAAACAGAAATCTAAACTCATCAATTATATTTCTGTTTGGCCGGGAATCGAACCCGGGACCCATTGCGCGTCAGACCGGTATGGTAACCGCTCGACCACGCGGGTCGTCAAACCCGTAACAGTATGCATTGCTTCCATTAAAGTTACACTAATAAGAGGAATACTGCTATTTATATTATTTAATTATATGAGGCGACCATCTCAGTCCTCGGGAGTTGCAACGCATCTGTGGTCAACATCAGGTAGAACCCCTGGTCGATATGAAGTTCCTTACATGACCATGGGCGGCAGTAACCACTTACCATCAGGTGGGCTGCTTGCTCGTTTGCTATTACATATTTAAATGTAATAGTAAACGATACCGTAATAGCAAAGAGCACCTTTGTTAAAAATATGACTGAAGTAATAAATAATTAATAAAACTTTTTATTATTATTTAAACAAAAGTGTTTTTTTAGGTAAAAGACATATTTTGAGACATAATAAAATAACAATATTAACTTCTTTTTTCGGAAACCAGTTATAGTTATATAATGACGCTATTTTTAGACAAAGCCAGGTTAAAAGGTTAGTGAAAATAACAAGCTTATGAAATAGAAATTATTAAAATCAAAAGGCAGTTATTCTTAGAACGTAATAACAAGAAACAAAATAACGAAAGAGGTCATTAAAGGAAAGAAAAACAAGCTACTTAAGGAAGAAAAACAAGTTACTTCGAAAACTACTTTTTTCCTTAATTTATAGAAAAAAATATAAGACCATTTTGTTCGTCTGTCTGAAAGCTCTTAATTTTAAAACTAAAGTCTATAGAGCTTATAAGTGAAGAATGAAGAAAAAATGAGGTTTTTGAAAATTATGAGCCAGTTTTCTTTGTTTATTTTTTTGATGCCACTAATAAAACAAAAGCATTACAGTTTTATTTATTTAAATTTAAAGAAGAAAGGAAAGCTCTTTTCATAATAATAAGAAAAACGGAAGTTTAAACAAAGCACAATACATACGTACAAAGTATAAGCTAATCTCCTTTCATCCCACTGTTTTAATATGAAATTAAATAAAGTAAATTAATATTCCTTTGAAACAAATATTATGAAAAAAAAAATCAACTTACGTTTTCTCAAAGTTTTAACAAAAGTTCAATGTACGTTAAAGCTTACAAAAAGCTTATTTGCATTTTTTTAAATATTAAAAATATTTAAATTTTGTAAATAAATCAAACAAAAAAACATTGAAAGCACCAAAATAAAAATGACGCACACTTGTATAGGTAAAGGACCTTCAACGAAATTCACTATCAAGCATCGACAACTCTTTTATAATACCGGTTACAAACTTAACAACAGCAAAAAGTTTAAACACTTACCAAAGTAAACCAAATCCGTTCATTAATTCAGTCTCCTTTCAATGAAAAACACCACAAATCAAAATTAATACTAAACTTATAACTTCGCTTAACACTAATAATACTTTTGGACAATGACTAGAATTCAAGCGAGCGCGAGAGAGCAACCGTTCGCGTCAACGGTCGAATCATAACTGACTGCGGGTTGACTGAGGGGGTCAAGTTTTCGAAAAAGCCCAACTGCAGGCAAAGTCACCCATACGTTACAGCCGAGATGACTACAACAAAAAAGAACCCTAAATATTATCGTCCGTGAAGGGGCGGTTCTCAAACGTTCGTTTTGTTTTTATAACGCGAAATAAAATGTAATATTCGGACGGTATTTAATAAACATCTGTGAAATAAATAAAAAAACAAGTAAGAAACGAAATGGAACACTGATTATCTTTTTCTGGAAATAATTTTATTTCATAGCGATTTTACATACTTGAAATAACACATTATTTTATGAAATAACGTGTAAAATAAGTATGAAAATTATAAAGGTGCTATTTTTAAGTTTAGCGATTTTAAATTGAAAAGCTAAAAGTAACGGTTGAATTCTACATCGATCATTCAAGTTTTCAAGGCAACCTGCCTTCGTTCATTGTACTCGAGTTTTATAGCCGTGCAGATGTAAATGTATTGCCGGCTTCAATACTTACAAGCTGTTCGCAAATTTATGACGTTTATTATATAATTTCTTTCAGCGACAGATTTGAATTGCTACCTTCGGCGTCGTATGAGAAAGTTTTGTGATGTAATCACTAATTAGATATCTTGACGTTATTATTTTTTTTGGAATCATAAAATTGCTTATTTTTAGGGTTCCGTACGCAATGGGTAAAAACGGCACACTATTATTGAGACTCAGCTGCTCGTCTGTTCGTCTGTCCTTCATCAGGCGCTATCCCATGAACCGTGATAGTTAGACAGTTAAAATTTTAACTTATATTTTTGTTGCCGTCATAACAACAAAAACTAAAAACATAATTAAATAAATATTTAAATCCTCCTTTACAACAAACTTTTTTATGCTCTTTTTATAGATGTACGGAACTCTTCGTGTGCTAGTCCGACTCGCACCTGGCCGGTTTTTAATTTATAATTTAGTTTGATAGACGGATTTAGCATGAGTTGCCAGTTGGCAAGTATTTGAGTCATTTAATTGCATATTGTTATTTTTTTTTTACAAATCATTACGAAAGAATATTTTATGTTCATCTATAATTTGTATTTCGCTATAGTGAATATAAAATATGGTTCTGCATTTAGTCAAAATATTTTGATGATATAATACCTATTATATAACATTAGATGATAACTGCAACTGCCATAAATGTGTAATAATTAATAAACAATTTTACATGAAAATTGATAAACGTAATTAGTATTCATAAAACTATTCCGACATACAATGTTAAAAATGGCCGCATGTTTTAATAATAAAAAAAACCTTTTGTAACTGGCGCCAAAAGCAACAAAAGAGTTTCCAAAGCCAAATTAGAGTGCACACGGCTCGAATTAATGAGCCGAGCAGTGCCAGTGTGCGACGATAGTTAATAATAAAACTTTGGGAGCCGCAGCCCCTTGAACAAGTTTTGCAGCTGCCGTTCCGACGCACACATTCACTTACGCGTGTGTGCGTGAAGTGTAGGGGTTTCGTCATGTTCAATCGACTTTAGACTTAATATTAATATACATAGTCTATATCCCGAATTCGTCTGTTATTTCACTAGGGGTGTTCGTTTTAATGATTGCTTTCCTACCCGACAGATAGATTGTTTTATGCTATTATTACACGGGTATCGCGTTTTGAAACGGTATATTTTGGGGGTTTATTTATTTAGCTAGCAAATATGAATGTTCTAAGTGCAGACATTGGTATAATTCGCGTTATTTAACAAGGTCACAGTAACTTCTAAGTTTCAGGCCTGGGAATTTAACTTTGTGTCTTTCAGGTGACTTCAAGAGAATGGCTATTAGGTATTACCTTACATAAGTGAATTGATACTAAGTCCAAAATTACTGGTCATAGACATGTTTCAATTCACAATAGAAGTCCTCGCTCAGGTTGGTAGATGCGTTGCCACCATTAAGGATTAAAAACGCCTATCTTTTAGCATTTTTAGCGCATCTTTTCAACTCAAAATAAGAGTTCCATCTCGGATCGGCAGATGCGTTTCCACTAATAAGGACTACAACGCCTGTGTCCCTTATCATTTAGCATTTTAGCACATCTTTTAGAAATCACAGCCGCGTTTCATCAACACTGAAGCAATGCTTCTGCTGCAGGCCTGACACGCAGCGGGTTCCATGTTCGATTCCGAGCCATACATATACTATTATTAAATAGTTTTAAATTTCTGTCCTACCTTTAGGTGTTAGTGTATTCGTCTATATGTGTGTCCACGGGATCTTCCACCCAGGAAAAATCCTAATACAAAGCTATCAGTGTAGAAAGCGTGAATATGTCAGAAGTTGGCGAATAAAGAGAGAATTATATTTTATACATTTAATCATATTCGGTATAGCCGGTTAATATAATAAGTACAGCATTTTTATGGTAATGAAGTAATTAACATGCAAACTATAGATATTAATAGGCATATATGAATATAAAAGATAATGCTAGAATAGGCTCGACAAGGAATACTCGTGTCAGAGAAATAAATATTTATATCATCTTCATTAGTGAGTCATCTAAAATATGAATTTAGATCTATGTTTCTTTTTAATATATTAATTAATTATGGAATTAATACATTTTAATTTAATATCAGCTTCAAATAATCTATGTTTTTTGTACGCAAATTTTACAATACGAAGAAACAAATAAAACGTTCGGACAGGAGAATATTGTAAGAAACAGAAAAAGTTTCTGAATCTTTGTACAAAAAATTTAATAATGGGACTTTTTTAAAAGAATTAAGTAGGAAACGAGCATGCAGGCCATCTGATGGTAAGTGGTTACTTCCTTACATTACATTACATGGACATCTGTAAGCAACTGTAACAGGGCTTCTATCTGAAGTCGATCGCAGATGCGTTGCTACTCCCTAGGACTAACATTTTCGCCTCATATATAAGTGAACTTAAGTATATTAAACAAACAACAAATAAGTTTCAATAAATTTAACGCATTCAGTATTAGGGCACTACAAGCGATCGCGCACGATGCTCGTCTTCTCGAGGGTAATTTTTTCAATCGTATGTATGTATATATATGTTTGTATTTATGTATGTAAGCTGTGAAAAAGAGGGAGGAGAACGACGATTTTTTTTAATTATCACGATAATATGGAGTAACTAATAAAACCTAGTAAATAGTCTAAAAATATGTAATAGTTTTAACACTTAATGTTTTAAATTCAATGTATCATTACGAACAAAAACTTTTAAATGTTTTAAGCAGCCGGGTATTTTGTTTCAATATTTTTACCATGTTACTATTTATTTAATTTCTACCATCAAATCGTACAAAAATTTAAATCGCATAAAGGTTTTTGAACTTTATCGAGCGAAACGTAACACAAAGGAAATTGAAATTTAAAAAGTATAGCTGGCAGCTGTTATCATTTCTATAACACCCTCAATTTCCAGTATTCCGTGCTGTGGATAACGATGGCATAGCATGCGATGCTGTTTTAGTGAAATGCGGAATAAAAATATCTATACCATTCACAGAATACTTCTCGTATTTGACGACTCGCGTAGCCGAGCGGCCATCATACCGGTCTGACACGCAGTGGGTCCCGGGTTCGATCCCCGGGTAGACAGACATCTGAATGATGAGTTTAGATTCTGTTCTAGGTCTGGATGTTTGTGTATTCGTCTTTGTGTGTCCACGGTATCCACGACACAGGAAAAAATCCTTATGAAGATATGAGTGTAGAAAACATTTTCGTTTTCTTGTATCGGAATAGTTCACTGTAGTGCTACTATTATATCTTTATCTACCTTAAAACAATAGAATAGACTTGTTGTCTCTTCCTTCCTAAGTTTAAAGAAAAGGTAAATTCTCCAGGTTACAGAATCAGCGTAGTTTACCGTAGAGGTACCAACGCCACACCTATTTCTACTGTGAAGCAACTTATGTTTAGCAGGAAGTGTGTTGTTGCCGGTTCATTTATATATGAGACGGCCATCGTAGTCTCGGGAGTGGCAACGCATCTGTGATGGACTTTAGATAAAACCCCTTCATGGGTGGTAGTGACCACTTACTTTGGTATACTACATGCTCGTTTGCTACTTTCATATTATTTTAAAAAAGAACAGTTCCAAAACTCCCGAAAATTCAAGTCTCAATTGTTCAGGAATGATTGATTACAGACGTTGAATAGCTAGGTAGAACCTTATTGTTCTACTGGGGTTTACGATCATCACATTATACAGCCTGAAGCAGTTCTAGGTTTCTATGATTGGCTTCATGTAGAACCAATCCTCTACATGTTGGTCACAGACCAGGGACGGCATTGACCATTTACTATTAAGTGGACTATAAAGTATTGGCTTAAAAATACTTCAACAATAAATTTTAAATGAAGTAAACCGTATGTTTTTTTTTCTTAATAATTTTCAAATTTATACCGGTATTACATGCTTTTTAAGCATCTTTCTTACTTTTATTATTGCAGTTATTACTAGCTACTCTTTTTTTTATAAATATGAAGTAGCAAAC
>DWNE01002272.1:0-19306 GCA_018249875.1 Cecropterus toxeus | reverse complement strand
CGACACAGGAGAAAATTCTAGTGTGGGGCTATGAGTGTAGAAAGCGTGTTTTTAAAAAAAAAAAAAAACATACATACGCCCGAAAAAATCCTTCTGATGCTGTCACGTAAAAATATGTAGGTTTCAAAGCATTAAAATTACTCGTTTTGATGATAAACTTTCCTACACCGGTCGTTTTTTCTTCGATTTCGCAGCACTATATAAAAAACATATTGTGACAACCCTACCCTGCCCCTCTACGCCCCCCGCCATGCACCACGTCTGGCTCACCGTCTGTGCCGATCACTTTGATCTCCATGCCTTGTCGCGATCGACTTAGTTAATTAAACCCGTATACAGACTTGTTGACTTAACTGAGTTAGCCGAGGAGAAAATGGGTGAATTACGATCATAATAAGTTGCTAAGCGAAGCTCGTGACGACCTCATGCAATGTAATTATTATTAAGTTAGACTTTACATTTCATATATGGAAATATTCTGATCGGGGATTTTTTTATCAGATTGAAGTAGCAAATGAGCATGCAAACCACCAGATGGTTAGTGGCCACTACTGCCCATGGACATTTGTAAGCAACTTCATATAGAATAGGGATTCTTTTTGAAGTAGATCTCAGATGCGTTGCTACTCCCGAGGACTGAGATGGTCGCCTCATATATAAGTCAGTTGGCAACCACACCATTCCAACGAAACGAACTGTTTTACGCTAGAAATAGGTGTGGCGCTGATACCCGGTCAAACTACACTGGTTCTTGCACCTGGCAAACTCGTACCGTTAATAAATAAAATAGTACCATTGAAAATTTAAGCTTTATAGAATCGAAGGTTATAAGAGGCTCAATCTGATGTAAGGCGACCATCGTTGTTCTCGGGAGTAGCAACGCATCTGCCATTAAGTTCAGATAGAAACCCATGTTCAGTATAAAGTTGCTTATAGATGTCCAGGTTATAGAAGGCTCACATTCATATGAGGCGATCATCGTGGTTCTCGGGAGTAGCAAGGCGTCTGCTATTGACTTCAGATAGGACACCTGTTCTGTATAAAGTTGCTTATAGATGTCCATGAACAGCAGAAGGCATCTCTTGTCACCAAGTAGACTGGAAAAAAGTTGAACTCTTTGTGGTTCGACTACCACCGCCACACCTAATGCGGATGCTGTGACAGTTATTTTTAGCGTGAAGCAGTTCTTGCGGGGAAAGGTGCGGGGGTGGAAAGGTGTGGTTACCGGCTCTCTTTTATATGAGGCGACCATCTCAAGCAACGCATCTGTGATCGACTTCAGATGGAGTCCCTGTTCTATAAGTTACTTACATATGTCCATGGGCGGCAGTAAGCACTACCATCAGGTGGACTTATTGCTCGTCTGCTACTTCACTAAAAAAAAACTTATAAAGGTTATTTTCCTATATACAGGATATTTAGCTGTAATTGATAATTAATATCCATGCGCGGCAGTAATCTCTTCTAATTAGGTTGACAGCTGTGTTGCAGCAAACCGTATCAAATCGCATTTTGTTGCGGTGCAAAATCCCTGCATGTATCCACAAATCCTATGCGAACCAATTTAACGAACAAAGTTATGCTCGTTTGTTACTTGCAAAATATGTACCTTAAGAAGACTACAAAACCAAATATTAACTGTGGCAAAAGTCAGAATTGCAGCAACACTATAATCAAGCCGCAATGAAAAGATGTTATGATATTTATGGCGACTGTAATGAACATGGCACGAAATAATTATTATTTGAAATTAAAAATAACGCTACTTATCCGTTACGGTCTGTAGCTGGGACGTTGACGCCCGACTCGGCTTTGAAATAATTCGTCAAGTTATAATTTAATCTTAAACCTACGTTCTGCTTATATGTTCTTACATATAGCTTTACCACAGATATATTTTTAAAAGATTAGTAAATGCTCGTTTTGAACTTTCATGAATTGCAATTTATATAGGCTTTAATTGGTTATTTGTTTTACCTGAAATCTTTACAAGCTTCTTACGAAAAATCTTAATAAATATTAAAAAAAACTTTTTTTATTAGATACACAAAATAAGATTTCTAGCTTATTTTGAAAGTTATCTAGTATAAAAGCCTACGTAAATACCTAATAAATGTCTATAAATAGGTGGATACCAATTTTATTATACGAGTAGATCCTTACTTATTCACATCTCACAATTCTAGATATTTAGCAAGCCACAGTAGGAACCCATTTTAAGAATAAGCTAGAAAATGATCGCCTAGTCCTCCTTATGGACGTCAATAACCAACTACATGTAGACAAGGACTCATCACTCTTGAGGACTCATGGTCACCTCATATGTGGGAACCGGCAACTGTAACTTTCCACCCAGGGGCGGATGTACCTATAGGCTTTTACGGCTTTAGTCCAGTGCCCCGTTGATACAGGGGGTCCCCAGCCCCTGTTAATAATAATAAGAGACGAATCGTAATTAAGGCGTTACGTGTAACGCAAAAAAAAAGTATTTTTATCAGCCGAGTTTTTTTTTCTGATAAGTACCTATACACTACATCACCATAAAGAAAAGGGCCCCCCGAGTAGTTTTAGCCCAGGGCCCCACAAAGTCACAATCCGCCCCTGTTTCCACCTAACCACAAGAATTGCTTCACGCTATATGTATACGTAGCGTGAAGCAATTCTCGCAGCAAAGCAGGAACCACCAAAACAACTGTTTGTTTTGGTGGTTCCTGTCTTGTCGAATACCATAATCGTCTCAGTTTTATACAATGTTTTTTGATGTAAAAACCTATAAAACATCTACAAACTAAGAACGGACAACGGTAAATTAACCTTGAATACGAATCAGTGAAAAGGCACGAAGCAACACGCATGGTGATTCACGGCTCTTACTTCAAACGGATGAATCAAACTCCTATTGCATCATTGTCTTCGCATGTTTATCTTCATTGTTCCCTTTTACAAATTACATACTTTAATAGGTAAATCATGATTAATATTTACGGTATTTCTTAACACACCCCTCAAACAAAAATATAGAAGCGCTTCACTGCCGTTATTAGTATTACGAGTATGAAGTCACACTCGTAGATCCTCTATACTTAACATGTGGCCTATCTCCATGTATCTAGGCGATGATTCTAACCAAAATATTGTCTCCAAATCGTAACTTTATATAGTGATAACCATAGTATTTGAACTTAAAGAAATTTCGAAGAAGTATGCTATAAATATCATTAAACCCATAAGCTAATGAATAGTAGTTAAGTAAAGAAAAGTATTATCAGTACCACAATGCTTAAAAAATGGTTATAATGGTGTAAGGCCTACTTGCTGTCTCTGTTGGAGGGATTAAGCGGGAAGCGTTCTTATTTACAGCAAAATAATGAATGTATAAACAATAAACTTATCTAGCCAAATTGTATAAATTAATGTTATCTCCTAAAATAATTAAAATTCAATAATAAAGTTGGAGCTTAAGCATTTTAAAGTTGGAATTTTTAAATTATGCATATTTTATTAATGGTCTCACGTCTTTTAGAATAAGAAGGTCACCGCGCTAGTCAAATACGAGTCTCATTTCACCTCAAGAACACTATAGGTAGAGTACTCTCAAACATATTGGTTTCCAATTTTCTACCTTCACCATTCAATCAACATAGTGATATATAAATCGTTTGAAAGTAAGCCTTTTTATAGAAAAGACTTAGTTTCAGACCCCACACGTCTGATTATTTAAAGAAATGTGCTTATTGGAAATTAATTATCACTTAAACGCTAAAGGAGAACAACGAGAGAAATCCTTCACGCCGGAGACTTATAAATTATTAATAATTGATAATTTTCCAAGGTAAAGTTTACCAATCCGCACTGGGCCAACGAAGTCGTCAATGGCCTAAAACTTCTCACTATGAAAGAAATTACGTGTCCAACATTGAGAAAGTAGGGACGACGTATTAGGTGGTTATCAATTTATAAGACGAGGTATTGACGACGACAAGTTCAATCAAGGGACCATTTCTAAAGATCATGTTTTTGTTTCGAAACCGGACCTCCAGTGTGATAGATCGAGATTCATATTTTCGTCTTTGATGTAAAATTATTTGATAAAAAATCTAATCGCCGGCGGTCCGTGAACACAAAGGAGGGCTTTGAAAGCCCGTTGATGTCTTTTTACGGCGCATTACAACCAAATCTTCGGCCGCTAGTTAGCTACATGTTTTAAGTTTTTGTTCATCACTGTCCAGTTTCGACACCCAGTTGCCCATATTGATGTATTTTATGAGTTTAATTTTCGATAAAAACCGACAAAAATTCATTTTTCTGGTAAAATAACGGGTTTACTACCTACTAAGTAAATAAGAACGAAACAATGATAAATAATTCTACATAGTACACATCCATTTAATTTATCTATTTATTTATCTACACATTTAAAAGCTTTACCTACAGTTAAACGAGATATTGATATAATTTCTCCTCTTTATAGTATTTAATAAGCAGAGAATATATTATTACCAATACTTCTTATTGAAAAGAGTAGATTCTCGAAACCATCTTATCATCAATCTTCATGTTTTGATTTGGAGATGATATATTTAATATTTTTATTTAAATAATTGACATACAAATTTTAAAATTTATTTTGAAGAAAATTATAAATATTAAAATTAATGATTAAATATATCTTCTTTAAAAATCTCGACGAATTGCAAGTCCCTATCATGTACTAAATCCTGAGCAAAAAATTCCATTAAATGATTACGATCATCACAACCGATTTTATAAGTTTTTAAGACAAAAATTGGAATTGAAATGGATACAGTTCTAATGTTAGATCCGACTCGCTATATCCAATACGATCCAATTAAAGTCGGTGTGGCACGTTAGCTGAGATGAAACTTTAGATAGGATGGTATCTTGCAACCTCGTTGCTAGCGCTGCGAATCTGCTTACAATGAACGGAGACGGCATTCCTCAAGGCCGGTCGTTCATTCCTTTAGATATTGCCACTAAATAGATATCTACGAATAAATAAAACTCACACGTCTGTTTCTACTTTCATATTAATATTTTAAGCACATGTGTACATCTAGATAACAAATCATTTAACTTTAAGTATGATAAATTCTTTCGTTTAAAATTAGAATCACAGTTTTTTTTTATTTAAGTCCACTATAGAGGAAGGTACTTTGTATTCCGAAAATATTTAGGGATTCGGTGTAAAAACCGCATGTCTGTTACATAGAGAAATATCTCCGGGTGTCGTCCATTAAAATTCCGAGTTAACATTGTAGGCTTCATTCAATAACACTAAAATCGCATATAAGTACAAAGAGCTTATTATAAACATAATAACATAAATTTATACTAGTTTAGTTTTATAGGAATATGTATTATATTAGCCATTACTGTACAGGTTTCTTGCAAATGTTAGCTATTAACTTTTAATTTATCCTATCATCATAAAATATATCATAAAATAAATAGTAGAAAGGACTTTTGTGTATTACAGAAAAGCCATGGCTCGCTGGATAATATGAACTTATTTTATAACCGTGTAAGGTTTAACTTTATTAAGGCTGAACAGTTTTATATGTTCTTAAATTTACATAGATAAAACAACTTTTCAATGTTGTTCAAATATCGCCAAGATGGGTTAGAGCCTTCTTCTAGCTTAAAACTCAAAACGAAAATGTATTGAAGATTTTCACCGGTATCCCTTCACCGGTAGAAAGCAATATTATTCCAAACTAACATATGGAATATATAAAATATTTTAAGTCGGATGGAAAATAAGGCCCCACTACAAATTTAAAAACAATATTTTGGGACATAAATAATTATAAGTATTTATAAATCAGTAAGTTTAATTTTGAAGTAAACACTAATGTTTAAATTAAATGGTAAGACTAAGTGCGATGCTTATGTTCTTAATCTTAAGCTATGACATATTAATTAAAAAAAAACAGGAAAATAGTATTAATCACTTATTTTCTGGTCTTATTTTACTGATATTTACATTTTATATCAGTGGAAGTTGTGTAAAAGCCAAGCGTTTGTCGATAGAGAACGAGCATGTCCAATAAATTGAATGTTTAAAGGCCGCACGGCAACGTCTGCGCTCCAATAGGACAGATCGTGCTCGCCGCTCTCATACAGCGGTGTTAGATGAATTGTGGAGATCAGGGTTGCCAGTTACAGCACTTAAAACCTGAAAATACCCAGAATATTTGCCGTTAATCCTTTACTATCCCATTAAACTAGAGCAGCTAATCTCGTAGCTCCGGTGGTTCTGGCTTGTGGTGGTCAAATATTAAATACAAACGGTAATAATAAATGCATATAATTTTGTGTAATAGTTTCAATTAACATAAAGTCATTTGGCATAAAGAATTGATATTAAGTGCTGAGTATAGATTGGCAGACTTCTTTACACATTAATGAATGTATCTTTGATGTACATACATGTTCATTATCAACTTTTCGTAAACCCAAATTACCATTACATTTTATTCAATACATTAATAAGGGTGTTTATCCTTATTTGAATAATTAAGTATTCTCTGGAAATCCAGGCATGTAATTGAATCCGGAATTTATCGTGAAGTCCAATTTACATAGCATAGAGCTAACAGTGCTTACAAGTATCTTATATGTGTAAGGCATAGGCTATATATTTACGATAAGGAAGATCAGGCGGCCTAGACAAGTCCTGGCAGCCCTCGGTGAGTCAGGCTCCGCTGGCAACAACGGTACCGGCCTCGGCGGCGGCTAAGGGCGGGCCCTGAATGCCGTCCAACTAGTTTCTCCTTTGCACGAGGAATGTCACCTACATGCGATATTATACATCTGCAGTTTGCAAAACCCTGGAAAAGGTCTAAGATTGCTCACCAGACAACTAAAACCCACTTGTTCCAGAGTCCGTAACCTCAAAAAACAGCAGATCATCAATTAAAATTACTTATAGTCTACACTATGCAGTTATAACCAAGATAAATACGTTAGCCTAATAAGTCTGTAAATATTCTTTAAATTCATTAAACCAATGAATGATTTAAACAAATCAATGATTAGTTCAATTCAGTCATTATTAACTTTGTTAATTGACCCAAACAATTGAATACAAATTTTCATGGTCGATTATTCAGTTCAATGGCAATCACTAGCAGCATAAAACCTCTTTTTATATTTATATTAAAAATAAAAAAACTCTACTAATTACTGATGATTAAGATTAAATTAATGTAATTGTTAAGTACCTATGAATAACTAAACTACAGTTAACAAACGCGTTAAAGAATTATAAAAAAAAATACTTTAGTATTTACAAAACATTTTAATGTTGTAGGTATCTCGCTTGTCTGGCGACAAATACCTACAGATATATGTATATTTATGATATTTCTAATTACATTCTAATAGCAAAGACGGTATTACCTACACATATTTATATTTTTTGTGCCGATGGCACGATAAAATGTAAACTCAGCGACTGCATTTACCTCAATAGGAGCGAGCAAGACTTACATTAAAAAGTCACACCAAAGCTCGCTTGTCTCGCACGTCATTTGGACTGTTGCTAGGTGGTAACCATGCATCGAATAAACATGCTACCACTATGGATGCGTTATTTATTATACTAGTTTTGCCTATAATAGCTCGTTGAAATACCTGTATTATTAAAATTCCTACATTTTATAATTTTATTATGCTATTTATAAAGCCTGTTAGTTTAGTATATGCTAAGTTTCGAATAAGAAATCATAACACGTGCCATAGTTTTATTTATAATATTTTAGATATTGTATTAATTCCCAAAGAATTTCATAAATTGCTGCATTTTGAATCTGTCATTTTATCCAACTTCTTGATTTCTACTTATATGTATTTTTATTAGGTTGAAGTAGCAAACGAGCATGATGGTGAGTGGTGACTGCCGCTCATGGACATCTATAATGAACTTAATATAAAGCAGGTTCTCTATCTGAAGTTTATCATAGATGTATTGCTACTTCCGAGGACTAAGATGGTCGCCTCATATAAAAGTGAACCGGATTTATGGATAATTATTACATATTCCTGTATTTTAGCTGCTTTTAATATCAAACACCAAACAAGCAACCAAAATAATAGCAATAATTATAAATTTGCTTTTGTGTAAGTTACAAAATCCCCGTATTTGCAATTACAATCAGTCTATCTATATTTCACATCATTACGCATTCTTAATGTCTAGACGTATAATTTTTAATAAAGCCTGAAAAACAAGGCGAGACAACTTTTTAAGGCATTTCGACGCTACTTCAAAAGAACCCTATGTCATATCGCACTACTGCGCGCACGTCAGCATAATGCTTTACAAATTACCAAGGCATATTCGAAATGGAGTTGCCAAGTCCGCCACAGAAGACATAATGCGCGCGCTCCGTGACGAATCCAAAATGGCGGATTAGCGCGGTTTGGCGGTCGTTCACCCGCACCCGGTCAAAGCCCGGATCGCATGCATCGCCGGCGCAACATTTTGTTAATTTTCAAATGTTATATCAATTCGATCGTAATGAAAATCAAAAATAGATTAGTCTATGTTTCTTTAAACATTTTTGTTAACACATCACCTACAATTATATAGGAATCATCTGTCACAAGAATAGATTAAATTCCCTACTACAAAATATTCTCGCTGCATTAAGTCGAACAATGAATAATATATAATTGAAATATTAAATTGAAACGTTGGCATGATTGAAAGATCGCGTAATGTTATTCTAGGCATATTATTGTTCAATATACAGAAACAAACAAGTCATTCAAATTCTAGCAATCAGCAAATAAATACGATTTGATGAACGGACAAAGTGAAATGAAAGTGTCAATAATAAGCCCGCTAACAAGTCGATAAACATATTAATAAGATTACTAAGCAAGACCGTGCATAGAGACTAAACATGAGTAATTATTGTGCAATATCTAATCAAATGTTGTTTACAACATTCGAAAGTTAAAGTTAGAGAAAACAACAAAATTCTAAAACGCCAGCAATATGAAAAACACATTACGCATACAAATTATTTAAGCAACTAATAATATGGAATGAAGACAAGACATGACCTGTCCGTTCTTGGAAATGAACGGAGTAGGGTTGTCAAGTAACAAAATGCTGCACAAAATACTAAACATTGTAGGATACTTTCCTTAACAATATTGTATCTTCGTCCGAATTTAAATGTTAAGCTTACTTTCATTGTAACAATAATAATAAATCATACGTGTGTACGTGAAGTAGGTAATACTGGAACCCAGAACTCTACATTTATGTAGAGCTCTACATTTATTAAGGAATATTGGACGACCCGCGTAGCGGAGCGGTCACCATACCTGACTGACGCGCGGTGGATCCCGGTATGATTGATGAGTTTACATTTCTGTTCTGGGTCTGGGTGTTTTGTGTATTCGTCTTTGTGTATTACACCCACGACACAGGAGAAAATCCTAGTGTGGGTCTATGAGTGTAGAAAGCGTATTGTATAAGATTTCGTAATCAAACTCTACCAATTCAAGATCTAGAATATTCTATCCTTTATCATGATAATATTCAATAGCCTACAAAAATAAACAAAAATCCTATGCTAACAGTATTCACAATTACAGGAAAACGTGCAAATAAATTATACCATCATACCACATGATCATATCAAAATATCCATTAAATTTCGCTAAAATAATACATTACACATATTTGTATAACATTGTGTTGTTTCCTTCATTTTATGCAAGGTGATGTAAAAACCCTCCAATTTCATCATTCTAGTAAGAACCAGCCCTAAAGCGGGGGCAGGGTCTCGTTGCCAAACAAAGCACGGAGCCAATATGAGGAGACCAGGTCGGGTGACGTCATCACAACACCGTGACTCACCTGCGAGCGGCCGCTCGGAGGAAGCGGTTCATCATTCCAATCGGACCCAAACTACATATATAGCTAAGGAGCCATTTTTATATGTACAAGATATTACATATTATCTGAATATGTTGATTTTTGTCCGACTGCGTCAGAAGGTTAAGGTTATTCGAGCGTTTGTATGAATGTATGTATATATGTATGTTTGAATGTATGTCCATTTCTTTGGAACCCCCTACAGCCCAAACGGCTTCACGGATTGTTACGTATACATATCATTAAAATCGTCTCAGTTCGCCTAGTGACATAGGCTATATCATTTTTAAAATGGCGCTTTTCGATTATCACGACAATATAGGTATCAAATGAAAGTTAGTGAATAGACCATTCTAGAATATACATATATTATAGTACTTTTACTTGACTTATATAAATAAAAAAAACGTTTTACGCCGTTGTGTTTTTTGTTTTACTATTTGTAACGATGATACTAGTAATGGATGAAGCGGTCGCTTTCTGCGCTTGTAGATTCAATCCGGGAGAGATGTGTAGAAATAGACGAGTATCAAAACGCTTAGACTAAGAACAGAAATCTAATCTCATTTTTTTCATCGATTTCTCAAAGGAAGAGGTTATCTAACCATCACGTATTTTTTTAGAATAAAATAGAAAAATACTTCTACTCTGCTCTCACAAGCACAAAAGGGGTATCTTATTGGAAATAAGGTTCAAGGAAATTTATATTATGTGAAAGTCGTTTCCAAGTGTCGCATAGTAAATTGAGAGGTTATTTTATGTTTAAACTACGTTACCGTCATTCGGAATAGATAATAAGGCGCATAATTTCTTAGGCTATCTAAAGCCTTCGAAATCAAAATATTTTTTTGAAACACCGCTTTTGAGGCAGTACTATCCACTTCAAGGTAAGTAGCCACTGCCGTGGACATCTATAACTTATGTCATAAGGAACAGGGGTTTATATCTGTTCATCACAGATGCATTGTTATTCTTAAGTTCTAAAACAGTCACCTCATTGTAAATGAGCCGGCAATCACACTCTACCAACGAAACACAAGAATTGCTTCACGCTAAACATGGGTGTAGCGGTTGCATCTCCCCGGTGGTACCAAGCTCGTTAGGCCTACGTATAAAAAGCGATGTAGACATATTTTGATGAACCGTTTTTCCAATAGTTACCACTCTGTCATTTTTAAAGTTACTACCAAAATGACTCTATGTTACTCTATTATATTATATGATGAAAATTCGAAACGTTCCGATTATGTCGAGCTACTCTAACAAATAACTGTCCAGAAATTTTAATATGCGCTTAATTGAAGATAAACGAGGGGTATCCCACTCTTGCGGGTTCGATTGAAGGTCGAAAGTAGGTAGGAAGGTAGATCTCTTCATTCAGACGGTTTTAAGGGTGAGGTAAGTAAACCTCCCGTAATTTTAATTTACAATACCTTATGAACTAATGACTTTTTGCTGTCTTTAACAACAATTAACAGGCGACAATAAATCTCAGAAATTGAACTCACATTAAAATCCTTCATAAAATTTAATTTATTTACATATTATATTAATACCTTTTTTGACTGGAGGAGGAAGCCTTCAAAAAGTACCTGACGTTATGGGAGCGACGTTATGGTTATGTGGGATTGTTACCGCACTAAAAGTGCTTGTTTACTAAAAGTGGCGCGTTTGTTTAGTCCTTTGAGAACTGTTCGGATACAAGGGTACCCTCTGTTATCCTAATACTCGTGGTTGACGCCACAGGATACGAACTCCGTCACAGGATAGTCCAAAATAGTACCATAACCATTACTTTTATTAAGATTGTAACCATATCCATACTTTACGGTCGCGAAACATGTTTTTCAAAATTTTACTTTATGTACATTACACACTCGGCGATACGTATCATCAGTAGCCCATTACTGTCCCATTGCTAGGCACGGTTTGTTTCTCAGGGTGAGAGAGTTTTAGGCCATAGTCCACTACGCTGGCCAAGTGCGGCTCGTTAGACTTGACACACCTTGAAAACTCCTTTTTTAGAAAACTATCAAGTGTGCAAATTTCTTCACGATGTTACCCATCACCGTAAAGCAGTAATTGTTAATTTCTAATAAGCACATCAATAATTTATAGTACCTGGGATTCGAACCTCAGACCCTTGATTAAAAAGCCGAATTTTAACCATTGGGCCCTCACTGCTCGTTCCTTATAATCCTTATTAATAGCACCACTGATTTTTCTCCTGTTTATGGTGTATTGGTATGGTGTACAACTTAGATAGTACCACTCCTTTTAACGTGGAGGTCGTAGACGACTAAGGCCCAAAATCCCGGATATGGACAATTGCGTTTTCCTGTGGAACATCAACACCTACTGCAGTAGCTAGAGATGTGCCGGATCGTTAATATAATAGATCCGCCGATATGGATACGAATACAGATCATTGGTGTCTACATCCGCGGATACGGATCTCAACTTTCATACAAATTTACCTTACATAATTTACTTGATGCGCGCGTCCTTGAAGTGACAGTTGCTTTACGAACATGCTTCTGCTTGACCTCTTAGTACTAGTTTGTTACTTTTCCCCAAAACAATCATAGTTTACGTTATTCCCTATCGTCGCAAAGTACACTGTCATTTTTTACTAACATATAATGTTATAATATTTGATTTTTGCAATATAAATAAGCTAAATATATGACATTAATAAACAATATGATGCTAATTCATTTCTAGCTACTCGCCTACGTACATTTAGAATTTTGTGTATATCTTTACTTATATTATAAAGCAGTAGAGTTTGTTTGGTTGAACGCGCTAATCTCAGTAACTACTGGTTAGAATTGAAAAAATATTTTTGTGTTGAATAGTAAATTTATCGTGAAAGGCTTTAGGTTATATAACTCCACGCTATGTTTGTTTATTTTTAATAGATCGTTCTCTAATAAGCGCTGGTGAAACTGCGTAGGACAGCTAGTAATTAATGTAATACATAAGTAATTTAATAATGGGTATTAAAGATCCGTTTCATATCCACCCAATAAATAACGGATACGGATACTGATCTTTCTCATGCCTCGGATATCCGCGGATACGGATATCCGGCACATCACTAGCGGTAACCAACACGCATGCCAAGCGCGGTAACTATTGACAAAATCTTGATTAAATGGTTCCTATGTCCAGTAGTGGACGTTAATGGCTGATGAATGGAGATTGACGCTAATTAATACAATGATATTAAAAAAAAAAACATTTTGCACCACAAATTGGATTGTCCATTTCACATTTCTTCGCCATAATTTCAATAGCACAAAAGTAGTACAAGTTAGTACAATTAAGTCATCAACCGATAACTTTATTTTTTTCATATCACGTAATGAAAAAATCTGAATTAATACAAATATTTGTACATAGGTATAACCCAAATATTTATATAACACGTGTCATAATTATAAATCAAGCAGATATCGAACTCGTAAAAAAAATATAAACAATATAAATACATTTATATCATTCGACTCTCAGAAAAAAAGAAAACATTGATATAAGTAATTCCACAGCAGATTAAATTGGTACAAAGTACAATACATAATAGGGTAAGTAAATTAATCATATCATTTTTAGGACAAGAATGAGAAGAAAAAATTGCAAATATAATTATGTAGATGTACTTTGATATTTCTTCTCAAAATTGATAATCTACGTAAATAAATAATCTAATGACATCTTGCTTTTTCATTATCTAATGTTCAATATATATTTTTTTTTATATTTACAATAATAAATGTATTTCGATGCAAACAGAAATAGTACAAGATACTCCTAGTATGATACTAGAGTGAATATTATATTTTACATGCGTACCTACATAAATAGTTTTTGGAATAAGTAAAATTTTCCCCGAGCTAACACTGAAATAAGACGAATGAGGACAAATAAGATGAATAAGAAGAAAACGGAGATGCAACACGAATCCTCCTCATGCTATTACAGAACAATTCCAAGAAAATCTGCCTAAATGTGGCAATCCTAATTTTAGATAAGTCGTATGGAATGTTATTTATATTGTTGCTATGAGACGATGTTGATAGCTTTCGCACTAGAGAGACCTTTAGGCCTTGAATGCTGCAATAGATAAAATTGAAATGTAAACATTTGGATACAACTACATCGAATTGTGCGTTATACATTGCTGATTTGTGCTGTTATGTTCAATCTACGACGATTTGTAGCGTTCAATGAAATTTAGCTTCGATAAATTTTGGAATATATCCCACTAAATCAAGCCTTAGATGACACGTGTCTCAAAACTAGATTTGAGAACAGGCATGAGTCACGACGATGAGCTGCTTTGTAGATTGAAATATAAACATTTTTTATGTGACTAGGCCTCGGCAACCATTAACTTCAATATGAAATATTTCGTTTCAGTATCGAAGCAAGTTCGCACACTTGTACGTTCTTTGTTGCGCCAGCGCACCCGACGTCGCCGGTGACTCAGGGGGGCGGTGCTAAGGGCGCTACGCCCTGTCCCGCCCCCGTCCCGCCCAGCCAGCCATGATTTTGCCGCGCTTTTTTTTCAATCAGATCATATCTGCGTCATTCCTAATGTGTTGTCAAACAGTGGTGGAGTCACGTCAATGACTCGCGAGGCTATTTGGCATCCATGATTCGGCCTAGCATTTTTTATAGCGTGTTCTGTGGCGATCATGATCGAATGGCTGAGATCTGAAGGTTCTAGACTGTATTAGTTATCTGTGCAACATTGTACGACACGACGCTAGAAATATGTAGCCTGCCACCGCCTGCCTTAATTACGGGTAAGTTTCTCTATTGCTATATGTTTGTTGTATTTTTTGTGACTAATTAAAGTACGTGATACACAAAAACTAATGACTGTCAATACGCCTAAGGCAATATTATGAACAATAAATTAAGCTGTTTTAAATATAAAGTAGATATGAATGTTATGATCAAGCTTTAATTTATTTGTTTGGGTGTTTCATTTATTCTTAAAGCAATGAAAGCCAATGAAGTAGTCTGAATTATTGTAAAATAGATATTCAAGAAATGGGAAGTTTATATCATTACAAAAATAAATAAAAGATAAGAAACTAGTCACACTTATCTATTACTAATACGTGTTACTTATATTTATTTCTTCAGAATCGAGGAGATAAGATAAATAAAGAATAACGCATTTGTTATTAAAAATATCTTAGCCTTTCTTTTTAATTCCCTTAAATACATAGTTTGATAAAATTACGTTCTTACTGGAGACACGGAAAAAATATTAAGTAAATTTAGTGCATGTAGATACATAAATAAGAAACAGACTGTTCTACACTCATGTATATAAACCTATAAGAGAACAATGGACATTATTAATGCCTCATTGGGTCTCATTATAAAAAGTAGAGTCATTAATAATACTAGGTAATAGTAATGGTTTACTTCGTCCTTAGTAGCTAACATGAACAAGTTTAAAGTTCACAATTTATACATTTTTTTATTCATACACCTACCTATTTATTTATATAAACTAGTAACATCAATAAAATAATGTTTTATTTTTTAACAAAAAAACCGATTGTTTTGAGCGCTTTTTTGTCCATAATAATATTTAATTGAACGCTTTATATGAGTTTTTATCAAAATATTGAAGTAATAGTATTACAGTATATACTAAGAAATGGACATACAAACAAACAAATATACACACATATTCTCGAAAAACATTTCCCTGCTTCTGATGCAGTCGGGTATAGATGGCCAAAGAGATAAACCTTCCACAATGATAATTCTTACACTTCAATTCAGATCTCTTCTATTAAGAGATTAAGAGAAAGAAGGAAACACTTCCCTCGTTCAAACCATATTAGAGCATGGTTGTCAGTTCACTATGTCCTCGAAAATAGCAACGCATTTAAAGAGGTAGGACCTCTGTTGCCTGTCGTAAGAGGCGAATAGAAGGGGGCTTCTGGGGTTGCGGGCAGCTTGAGTGGGAGCTCGAAACACCCAGCCAGCAACCCTGAGAATGATGGCGGCATATGTGGCTGCATGTCGTCACAGACACTGAAAGGTGTAGGGGGACGTTCACGCGTCGCCCAAGAGATGAGCCCGTAAGGGGCGCCGCGCTAGGGGGCATCGGTGCGTTCCATTGGAGACCCCGGAGTCCCCTGCAAGCGCTGAGGAAGGCCACTGAGTGGGTTTTAGTGGATAAAAATCCCACAAAACCCGGAGTCTTTCCCAAGGCTTCTGTGTACCTTTTGAAAGTTTCCCCCCCGTCACCAAAAAAAAGGTCCTCTGTTTTATATCATGAAGCTGCTTACAGATGTTCATGAACGGTAGTGTAATGTAACATCTTACTATTGATGGACTGCAGGCTACTTGGCTACTTCAGTTTTATAAAAATAATCAAGACTTTTCAACTTAGCGCTGCAGGCTATCAACTTCGGGTAAAACTCTAATCTTGTATAAATCTGATTATAAATGTCCATGGACACCAATTTTTCCAAGATAGCGGCCTGGGGACAAGGGTGGCGACCCGACATACTTGAGGTAAAGCTTCTATTGACCAATTGACACATGTTCCAAAAACAACACACAATGTTGCGTCCTCTAAAAAATGAAAAGCTCATGTAACATTTCAATGGATTAATTAATTATATTCTGGACTAAAATTCTTAGACAACTCATTTGCAATATATTTATTGACATATTTAATTGGTTATATAAAATACTTTTCATCCATTAACCAGCTCGATGAAGGTCCTTTTATAGCGGGATACTATTATAATATAAACAAATATTCTCATTTACTCACGATGTTTTCCGTTAAACAAGTGATACTTAGGTAACTATATAATTTCTAACACGCACGTAACCACAGACAATAATTCTCAAGAAATCCTTTATTTATTTATTGAATAGATTAATAATAATTATTTTCGCATTATGTATTAAAATTTGCAAACTTTTCTTAATGTTTTCTAAGTTTCACCAACATTTAAATACATTATCTACACGAACAAACATTGTGGCGGAATGTTTTTATTAAGATGGAATGTTGCATGACCAGTAAGGTGACAAGACCGTAGACGGTAAAACGGTAGGCGATATAAAAAAATTCAAATGTCTATACAAATAATTTTATTGAATTACATATTTATCTGTAATTAGAAAGTAGCAGCCATTACCTAAATTCATGGTATGATATATTTTATGAAATAAAATCGAACATGAAAACATATAACAGTTAGGCAATTGCCAGCCAATGGATATCTGTAAGCAATTTCATATAGAACACGGGTTCTATCTGAAGTCGATTACAGATTTCCTGTGCTACTTTTAGCGCCTTAAAGTGGAAAGTTTTTTCCGGAGTTACTTTTTTACTCTTTTAGTCTTAATTTTTACATAAACTTTTTAAATTTAAAACATAGACATAAGAAAATCGCGTTTGATTAATTTACCCACAGTATTATTAAATAACTGAACTTACTACAAGTATAACTGTACTAACAATAACCTATACACAGTAACATTTTTTAAGTAAAACCCTTTTTACAGGTATTCTTAGATTCCAACCGATATTAAACTACTTAAGACAACAACACAAGTTTATAAATTCTTTAATTAATAGTAAGAAATCGTAAGTGGATGAACATTGCATTTTTTATGTCGTACATCGGCGGATTATAATTAATATTAGCTTGAGCAGTGTTTGTGAAGACTCGATAAAAGCCAATTAATGTCTAATTGAATATGACTTTATCTTTATTTTATGCAAGCTTCAACTAACTTTTGCACTGTATTTTTTTCGTTTTTATTACCTGACTATCTCAGAAGAAAGCTAATGTTTTCCAGCGTATGTATGTATATTTATATCTGTGGTACGCGCTACAGCCCAAACGGCTTCATGGATTGTAATCTATACTAATACTAATATACTAATCTACACTAATATTGTAAAACAGTAGAGTTTGTTTGGTTGAACGCGCTAATCTCAGGTACTACTGATTCGAATCGAAAAAATATTTTTGTGGTAAATTTATCGTGGAAGGCTTTAGGCTATATAACATCACCATTTTTGCTTGTTTTTAATAGATTGTTCTCTAATAAACGCGGGTGAAACTGCGTGGGCCAGCTAGTATGACATATTTATTTATTTATTTTATTCACAAAATCATATTATTTGAATTCTCGTAGAGTGCAGAGTGACATAAGCTTTATAATTTTTAAGAGATAAAAGGGGCGATGGGACGATTTTTTTATTATTATAACAATATGGGTATAAAATGAAAGCTAGTATACAGACAAATTACTCGACTGTTAATTTTAGTTTTAGCACTCAGGTTTCTTAAGTTTCCATAATGAGTCCTTATTAAGGTACGTCTTTAACCTAGATACTTTCTAGAGTATAAAACAATCAATCACAAATCTTAATCTCTGTCAAAGTAAGTTCTCCATCAAAAAATGTACCACGTAGAGTTAAAAAATGAAGTTAAGGATGGACGGGAACGCATTTAGAAGTGCTAAAAGTCAGAAGCATGTTGCATTTATGACTATCATAAATGCAACAAACTTTGCACATGTGTAACTAAGATTATATAAAATAGTTCTATTAACCTCATATATATTTTATATATTTATAACTAAAGTACCTTATAAATTTCTCCCATAATTTATTTAAGTTGGGCATTTAATACGTAATTTATAAGACGCTCGTAATATGATTTATAAAATCATGGAACATAAACTAATTTCTCCCCAATTTTAATTCTTATTTTGTTATATTCCATTACCCTAAACAACTATCTTATTGTATTTTTGGCGATTTAATTGCGATCTAAATAAAACGGAAATATTAACATATTTGTATAATAAATACTCATTTGTTACATATGATTTTATTGTTATCTTCTATCTTATAATTGCAGCCCAACACGTTTTTATATGCAATTGTAAAAAAAACATAAAAAGTTAAAAACCCCGTCGTTTCAACGTAATGAAAGCAATTTCCATCCAGATTTCCACTCTTTTTAAAACAAATAAGAAACCTCTTTCAGTTTAACATAATCGTGTATTCATATTTTTGTTTTTACATTAACACTCGAAACACATTTTTTTATTACAACAAATATAAAACTCACTGCTCTCTTTTATCCAAAATCAAAACATAGACAACCAAAAATCAACTCTTGCTGTATTTTCAAATTTGGCTTATTTTTAACCCACTTCCAAAAGGAGGAGGTACTAAATTCGTTTGTTTTTTTTTATGTTTGATACATCGAAAGTTGTAGTTAAAGTGGCCCGATTTTGACATTTTTTTTTTATTCGAAAGGTGTTGCTTACAGTTAGGTCCCATTTTAATTTGGTTTAATTCTGACAAGGGCATCC
>DWNE01002271.1:0-19308 GCA_018249875.1 Cecropterus toxeus | reverse complement strand
CTCCCGAGGACTGAGATGGTCGCCTCATATAAAAGTGAGCCGGCAACCACACCCTTCCACCGAAACACAAGAACTGCCTCACGCTAAAAATAGGTGTGGCAGTGGTTCTTCCCCGGTCGAACTACGTTGGTTCTACCACCTGGCAGATATTATGTGATTAAAAAAAAAAAACAAACTAATATCCAATACGATAGTAATTATTTGTCTATCTCCAAGGTTAGGTAAAACGGAAAGCAATAGTAAAACTGAGCTAGGTTTCAAAATACTTGCAAAATATACAAGCTAGAAAGTCAGTAAAGGATGATATCTAACAACACAAGGTCGTAGATTCGAATCCTGCAACGTCTAAAATAAATGCACGTATTACTACGTGTTCTATCTTCATTCAAGGCTAAAAAATATCCACGAAACGTGTCTAAAATTTAATTAATACAAGTAAAATAAATCATGCCTTCATAGGAGTAACACCAGTTTTTTTAAAGTATGTCAAGTTGTCAATTTCCAGGAAACTATTAAGGTGGAAACATACTACTTAAACGCTACGCTATGTGTTGTGTTGACTCCCGATGCGGACCGTTCATATGTGCGACACGCCACGTAACGCCACAACGCCCGTTTCTGAAAGCATTGACGCGTGTCGTCAGATGTTGTCTAGAAACACACTGTGATACGTCGGACGGCATGTTTAGCCCCCTGCCGGTAACACGCCGATCTGGATCGCCTGGATGTTGTGGCGTGGGAGAACATGTTCTCACGTAGCATGACGTGTATTTGCTTCTGACCATAATAGTAATACAGAACTGAAATGCTCACACGCATCGGGTTTCGTGGCGTGGCGTTTGAATAGTATGTTTCCACCTTTATACACTTAGCTAGCTTAACTTAGAGAGGATTACTTAACGAGGATCGAGTTATCGAGATTCCACTGTACAAACTTGTCGATACTACCGACGCTTAATGCCTGTATGTAGAGGGTAGCGAAAAGTCCATTAAAATAAGATAAGTGGTTCTCAAGATAACATTTAAATCTTTACACGGTAACGTCCAGTTTAATTGATCTCCTTATGTATAAAACTCTATGGTATAGGGAGGTCAAAATTAGATTTGTATCAGTATTTTTAAAAATCCGATATTAATAAATTATATCCAAAAACCTTTTTATATAAATAGCTTATCATATTCAAGAAGATTTATTATGACCAGTACTTGCCGAGATTAGCGCTTTCAAACAAATAGTACTCGAAACTCTTCATTTCATTACACGTTTCATAGTAACTACAAGAAATAAGAAGAGTTACGAAACAATAACACAAACAGTGTATTAATAGAAAAAATCTGAGTAAGGTCAAGAAAAAAATACACAAATCGCGCAATTCAAGACTTGAAAGCCTTTTGTCCGTGAACAATTGAACATAAAGGAATGTATATAAAAATAATGAACGGTTATTAGTTATTTAGTTCATCTGTTTTAAGAAAGTTGGTAACATCGCACAATTTTGGTTGCCGACTCACTTATATATGAGGCGACCATCTTAGCCGTCGGGAGTGGCAACGCAACTGTGATTGACTTCAGATAGAACCCGTGTTCTATATGAAGTTGTTTACAAATGTCCATGGGCGGCAGTATATCAGATGGACATGCTCGTTTATTACTTCATTCTTATGTAAAATGTATTATCTAATCAAGTACATGTCCCTTACCAAACACGTCAACCCGTACACAGAAACCGTTAAATCTGCTGTTATTCGGCAGAAATAGGTGTGGTGGTGTCTTTGGAGTTGAACCACAGTTATCCTAATTAACTTAAATTATACTCTTATTCTCTTCAGGATAAAATTAAGACTGTGTCAAATGTGTGATCTAAACAATTAATATATGTAAGTGTATTTCGCGTCGCTCTTTAGATTCACGACAAACTTAGCGGTAACTACATTACTAATCTTTGCCTAGGTCTACTAAATGATCTAGCCCTTGACTAAACTAACTCGTGACCTACTGGACTAAGTCATACAAACAGAGATTCAATTTTTCTTAGTCATATACATACATTTATTTATGTAAAACTAGCGAAAAGGTAAACGTTTCACCTAATAGCAAATAGTTACGATCGCCTAACACAAATGTTTGTACAGTTTTGTAAGAGAAAATGCATACGGTGCATCAGAAAATGTAGTGTTAGCTCTACCTTTTGCCAGGTGGTAGAAGCAGTGTAGTTCGACCGGGGAGGTACCACCGCCAAACCTATTTCTAGCGTGAAGCAGTTTTTGCGTTTCGATGGAAGGGTGTGGTTGCCGGTTCTCTTATACATGATTCGACCATCTCTCATCGACTTCAGATAGAATCCCTGTTCTATATGAAGTTACTTACAAATGTCCATAGGCGACAGTGGCTACTTACCATCAAGTGGACTACATGCTAATGTATTTCTTATATCGACAAAAAACATTGCCCTCATTCTGACGCAATCGGGTAAAAATATGTTACAAGACTGAAAAAATCCTCAAATTACAAAATTTGAACCGAAAAAGAAGGCTATAGACGGCAATGAAATTCGAGATCAAAAAATGTAAACAAAGAAATGTCATTACAACTTTCAGCGATAGTCAACATTTTTTCAAGTCTAACATTAAAAATAAATTGTTTTCAACAATTTGTAATAAAGGGTTCAGAAAGAAAAAAACTTTCTGAATAAGGTCTTTTAAAACAAAACTCCAACTAGTGGGTTTATCAGTTGCATAATAAATAATCGTGTCGTTGAAGAGTCTCATTTCTTCATTTCCGCGACGCAACTCGATTGTACACATACTCTTCGATTACAAATCACATTGATTACAAATCTTGGAAATAGCTTCCGCGAACAAAGCTGCTTGTATGGTATTCAGAATTCAATAAACCAGTCTTTGTTATGATAAACACCAGACCGCGGTAAACTGATGACTGTTCCACACCTGGGTATCTCAATTAGAATGAACTTTAGGCCAAGTAACAATCTAGGGTTGCCAACCGTACTATAATACTATATTGTTAGCTTACTTTGAAAAATACTATGTTTTGTCGAAGAAATGTTGACTATAACAATCTACCACCTGACTAATTACATCAGTTCGTCTGTCTGTAAAATACTTCGTATTATTCTAGCCGTAATAATAATTATTTGGAAAAATCACATATGTAAAAAATATATATCATAGAGAATTGATAAACGGGCATACAGTCCCTCTCATGGTAAGTTGCCCCTGCCGATGGACATCTGTAATCATCTCCAGATAAGGTTGGAGGCATCCCTGAGATCGACCACATCTGTATTTTTTATTTATTTTATTTTATTTTATTGTATTTGGGAAACAAACAGCTATTTCGGTACAATGAAGTGTTACAGTTCAAATATACTTAAGGCAATACAGTATCTACCACTGAGGACTAAGTTGGAACGCCTCCGATACATTTCAGTATACACTTTACAGTAAGGTATATATATCCTAACAAACAATGATTTACAATTAAAGAAAACCAGTCAAGTGCTAGTCGGATTCACGTACGAAGGGTTCCGTACTATTATCTATAAAAAACAGCAAAAAAGCACTTTTCTTGTTTGGGAGCCCTCTTAAACATTTATTTCATTCTGTGTGTATTTGTTGAGTCGCAACAGTCATACATCATCTGTAAAAAAATCAATTATCTAGGTATCACGGTTATGAAAAACAGCGCGGTGACAAACATACGGCCAGTTTTAGTAATAGAGTCCTCATTAGAAACAAAGTTGAGGGTATCCATTACAATAAACGTGTTTACTTTTTGTATTTTGTTTTTGCTCTGCCTGTCTGTCTATAAAGCGTAATAGATGTAAGCGTCAAACTTAGTATAATAATAGAGCAAACTTCTGAAGTAAAAGAAAGCTGCCAAGAGAGGAACGGCAAAACCTCTAAGAATCCCCGGGAATTCTATCCCTAGGGGAAACAAGCAAATATATTTTTTCTATAAATACATAACATTGAAAGCGTTCAGAATCTGCGCGGTAGTGCAAATCTAATTTAGTATTTTTAAGTTAAATGCTACAAATCGTTTCAAGTACTTGTAGTATTGTATAATATGAAGTCTGGCAGACGTCCAGATGTAGCGTCATGTTCAAGGCGAGTTTCCTACTGTGATAGCATTACCTGAATTCTGTCGCCGTCACGTTGTCAACAAAATCTCATGTGACTATTTCCGACATAGCACAAGACGCCTCACACATACAAGCATATCTAGCTTACACTTCATTAAAACTGGTACATTTGCTCTACCAGTACGTAGAACCAACGTAGTTCGACCGGGGAAGTACCAACGCCACACCTATTTCTAGCGTGAACCAGTACTTGCGTTTCGGTGAAAGAGCTTGGTTGCCGGCTCACTTATGTGAGAGGCGACCATCTTACTCCTCAGGAGTAGCAACACATCTGTGATCGTCGTCAGATAGAATCCCTGTTCTATATGAAGTGGCTTACAGGTGTCCATGGGCGGCAGTAACCACTTACCATCAGGTGGACTGCTTGCTCGTTTGCTACTTGATTCTTATAAAAGTGATACGTATCTGATGGCAAGCATTACTGTTTGATATTTGAAACATGGCGTTACTTCAGTTTGTAACACCCGTCAAACCAAAATAAGGCAAAAACACAACGATGCTATCTCATTAGTTGAACCACGAAGAAACCGTACCATCTTCATTTACCAACGGCTTTATAACCAGTTATTATTAAAAATACTAGCTGAAGTGGTCGTGTTTCACTATGCGACTTAAATAGCGCCGACATCTTTAAATAGTGAAAAATATTTATTATTGATTTCGATAAGGTAAATAAGCTGCTACATCCATGAAAATTAACATGAAGATCGGACCAGTGGTTCTTGCGTGATTGAGTGACAAACGGACACCATCTCGTCTTTACATATTAGTGAAGAGATAGTTATTTTAGGCTTATACTTTGTAGTAGATAAGTAACGCGGCCGATGAATAGATAAATGAAAAATGTCACAATGCAAAAACAAGTCATGTTGTCAGCAGCAACGAGGTCGCATATAACATTTCCGTGATACCGTTGTAATCTGATTGTACACAACACACTTCACTTGTTGCTTGTTGAATGCGATTATTCGATTCAATGGAATTATGCAACTGAGGTAACAAGGCCTCTCCGCACACCGCGAATGCCTGGAGCGTACTCGTCAATGCTGCTCCCTTGCGAAATGGTATAGGGATATATGTTTAAAGGTGGTAGAACTTTGTTCAACAAAGCACTATCGCCATACCTAATTCTGAGGGTCTGATAAGACATACTTATTCGAGGCGTTCCACTTGCAACTAAGTCTTCAGGGATGGCAACGCATCTGTGCTTGAACTCAGATAAGCAACACCGTCTTTACTATAAGGGCACACGGGGGCCCCGAAGGACCGACTATTTCTCTCACAAAGTCACAAAGATTTGGCAACCAAGTTAAATATTGTCGTTTTTTTGGGTCGTCAAGTTAGATATTGTCGGTTTTGTTTTGGTTAGATATTATCGTTTTTTTGTTTTTCAAACTAAAATTTTTGTTTTCTTTTCATTCTAAAAGGGCCCCAAAGTCTTGTGTGCCCAGGGCCCCAACATAGTCTAAGACGGCCCTGCAGATAAGGCTGATCTTATCTGGGGTTAATAACAGATGTCCATGGGCAGCAGTGGCCACTTACCATCAGGTGGATTCGTTTTCTACTACAATCTAACAAAAATATGAAGGTTAGTCATGGACGCCTTTGCTATTTCAATCTTATAAGAAAAATATATTGACTAGTCATCAACGTGTCAAAGGTCTCCCAACCGCCTAAAAGTCTCCGACAAATGTACCTAATATGTATCCCAGTTTAATAACCACCTATTTACCCTAACAGATTGAAACATAACCATCAAAGTACCGAGTCTTTCCCATTTTTTAGGTCAAGTACCCTTGTAATGGGTCTATTAATAGAATGTACGATGTGCTCTATAAAGGAAGATTTATGATACAGACACCACATTGCTCCAATGTGTAAAGTAAAACTATTTACGGAAGCAAATATAGCGAAGTAACTAACCTACTTTCCAAAACATTTATTTTAAAATAAGTTTGGTTGTTAAAAGATTTAGGAATTCAAGGTCGACGGTGAGTATCTGTAAAGACCTACTTTACCGACTGAAGGTCGATTTTTGGCCAAGTCCGAAGCCGGCTATTGTCCTAACCTTCGGCCGAAAACCGACGCCGAATGTTTAAACTTTAAAAAATATATATAAGTCTTGACGACCATTATTGACAACTTTACATGGTATTATGACCACTATCATTGTAACACTGATCACATATATTAATTTTCATAGGTGGTCGGAAAAATGCCCTCGCAAACCTTCTTTTTTATAATATGAAAGTAGCAAACGGTAACTGCCGTCCATGCTGCTACCCCTGAGGAATAAATCCTTCAATGTCCTTTGAATTCCTTGGATAAGTATGTCTCCTCTACTGCACCCTTCAGACACAGGAGCGCATAACAATGCTTAATACATTAGGCAGAATTATTAGGCAGAAATAGGTCTGACAGTAATGCTTCCGGAGTCGAAGACGGTAGAACCTAAGGGTTCTACCAACTCTAAAGCTTTTTCCTTTTCTGGCACCCACCCCACGGGTCAACAATTAGCAACGACGTTGCATAATATGCAGTTTTAAAGTTTAATAGAGAAGTAAGTACCATGTATGACCGTTTATATTATTTGAAAAATATTATTGAAAAATATAGAAGAAAAACTATATAATTTATAACACAAATCACAATAAACATAGGAATCCTAATCACCGTTGAGGAAATCACAATTATCGTGTGTAAGTGCTAAAATTTATTCGTAGTTAATTGTTTATGCTAATCAACATTATTTTATTTGTTATTTACACATTTATAATGACGCAAATTAAAACGTTTAACGGGTCACTTATATGATATAGAATAGAATTGAATTGAATTGAATAGAATTGAATTAAATAATAATAGTTTGCACTAATATTATCTATTACATTTAAACTTGGCTAAGATTAAAACTAACACTATGGATTGTCACAATTTTTTGTCCGAAATAAAGAGCTCAGATAAAGAGCTCAGAGACTCATATATATGTATAATTGTATATATATATGAGTCTTACCATCTTAGGCCTTCGGAGTAGCAATGCATCTGTAATCGGCTTCAGATAGAACCCTGTTCTATGAAGTTGTTACCAACAGATGTATATAAGTTGAAGATGTCTACGGGTGACGTTCACCACTCAGCATCAGGTGGACTGCATGCGTTAGATACTTCAATGTAATAAAAAATATAACAAAAACTTTTATATTTAGCTTCATTTCAATTCACTTAAGTACATTTTAACTACGATTTTATATATTTCATTGTAATAATAATACGCAATTATTAATTCAAATATGCAAATGACAAAAAATAAATCCGACCAACAAACAATACATACTTAGCAAAAACTTGCCATTACCAAACGTTTTATAAGTTTTATAATACATATATAAGAAAATATCTGCATGTACTATATACCCACTCGTAATGAAAAATGAAAACAATTATTGTTGTTACTGTTGATATAGCTTTCAGAGACAGAATTCGTGGAGACGGTAATATATTCTACACATCCTTTTTTTTAGTCCTCATTTTTTATAATATAATACCCAGCTATTATCTGTAAATCTATTATTTGTAAATTTCTTAGAGCTTATCCAGCTTTTATAAGAAACTTAATTACTAAATATTCAAACCTTACCGGATTAATTTAATTTAATAATTTACTTACCACAAAAACATACATAATATGAGTAAACGACCGCCTTCACAGAACACTAAAGTCACTAAAATTAATCACAAGTTATAAAAATGTTTATTCTTGAAATTGAATTTCTGAGCAAATACTTGCATTTTCTACTTAAAACACGTCACGATAACAAAAACATAATTTCTTACGTCACATGTTTACAACTATAAAAATACATATACTTCAGTTATAAAGATATAACAAAGACGAAACAAATACAATAACTAATATTAAATTAGAAAAATAATTGCCCATTTGAAATTAAATTTATCGATACAAAAAGAAAATTATTTCCTTCACATTAAATAATTATAATGCATACGTTATTTTTAACATTTAATTTATTACATCAATAACCGTTTTGTTTCTCTAATCGAAATAGTAACATTTATGATAAACGACACGACCACTTCAATTGATAGTACACGGCAAACTGAGCAATACTAGATTGTCCTCGTGCAGTTTGTGTCTACGCGCAGTTTGTTTCTATAGTTGCGCAAAAATAACAACTATCGCATTCAAAAGTGCACAACTACAAAACATAGCCTCTACAACATCCATGCTCAGCTATAATCGCACAATTCAAAAGTGATCTATTTTAAATTAAAAATACATTTTTATCCAATTTTATCCAAAAAGGTAATATTATGAGGTATCTTAAACTCATGTTCAGATATTATTAATTAATGATTTTTTTTATTATTATACTCCATTCTAAAAATATTTATTCATTCATTAAGAACATATAACATTGGTTTAATTTTTAATTGGCCCTCGTATAAAATTTGCGTTTTTAACTTCCCAAAAGAGAGAGGTTATCTATTCGTGGTGTATATTTTTTTTTTGTCTTGTGTGTCATTCGGTAATGCAAAATATAAGCTCCTTATTTTTTTGATAACAGTTAATATACAATTAATAAAGGGCGTAATATATTTAATAAGGGAAGAGTCTGACAGCGTCGGCTGGCGAAAGATAAGATCGATTCATCTCTAATTTTTCTCTTGCCCGATGCCAAAATTTGTCTTCAAAACACAAAATAGGTTATTGTTTTAAATTAACCTTTCTTTTTCCGGCCACGGTAAAGGGGTTTTAAGGGAGGGCCCGGTCCCCCCAAATTAGGAGCACGACAAACTAAGCACTTGTTAATAAACTAAGCACATGTTGTTAAAACTCCTCGTGAAATTAGTTTTCACGGCACCAGTTCAATAATGGCCTCTATAATATGCAAATGTAACCTATTTCAATGTTTATTTCCGTATAACAACAATAGTTTACACTCATTATTGTCGTGGTTAACTTTGTTTAGTTTTCTCCTACCCTATTTAAAGGAGTGTCCGAAATTTGTTTACAAAAAAAATGTCCTTGTGTTCGAAGAAAGTTTCCTTTCTCACCCATGTCGGCCATGTTATGGAGAATTTCCGGAGACCCTAAACCTCCCTTATACACTAATGAAATTACCAATTAATAACAAACGCCTAGACTCACTAAACAAACAACCCAAACACGACAAACCAACAGTTTATTAATAAGATACCCTTGAGAAACTGTTTCTATAATCAGTGGGTGTTACAAAATTGTCGTATATGAGCTAGTTTTACTGTTGGCAATATTAATTTGGTAGTGAGCCCGCGATTGCACGGTTAATGAATGAATACACGTAATCTCAAAAGTTTTTGGGGAAAACTTGCCGTATTACCTCTTGAAACATTTATATTCGCAAATTATTGAAAAGTTGACCATTTCATCAGAAATTAAAATAGGAATGGAGCCGTTATTAGGAATCTATCGAAGGCGAGAGCCTAATAGCCTTGTTTAGATTTCTGTTCTGGGTCTGGGTGTTAGTGTATTCGTCTTTGTGTGTCCATGGCACCCACGACACAGGAGAAACTCCTAGTGTGGGGCTATGAGTCTAGAAAGCGTCAAATAATGGCGTTTTATTACTTATTCTAAGAATAAAGAACAACACAGTTACTAAAAAATGAAAAATAACTTTGAACTGATAACTTTAGATAGAGTAGACAGATTTAAATGAAATGAAGACTAAATATGTAATCTTAATATAAAGACAATTTCAGCCCTTTAAATTCAATTCAGTATTTTTTTTTAAATTTACCCAGCTTTACGGTGAAGTAAAACATCGTGAGGAAACCTGCGTATCCGAGAGTTGTCTATAAAAGGAAGAGTTCTCAAAGGTGTGTAAAATCTACCAATTCGCACTTGGCCAGCGCGGTGGATTACAGACAATAAATCTATTATGAATTCCTAATGTCGTTCTTCTCCGTATATATATTTTTTGCAAATAATTATCCGAAGTACAGACACGCTGCACTTTATTTCTATTATATGTATGGATTACGATAATTATATAACAAATATATTACTTCAAATCTCTGAAGGACTATGTAGAGCGTAACTTCGTGGATTTTTCGGGGACATTGCGCACTGAAATTTGGTCATCGTGCTTCAGGAACCACAGACATTTCAATCAATCAGATGCGCGAAAACATTTTGTTCGAAACAGAAATTTGTTTCAAAAAACAACACTTTTTAAATTTAATTCTAATAAACTAGGTTATTCCCGCGGCTCTGCCAGTACTATACATGTTAATCCAAGTCATAAACCCTGTGTGCCAACATTCAACTAAATCCGACCAGTAGGTTTTGCGTGAAACATAATAAACATACATACATCCTCACCAACTTTCACATAATACATATTAGTAAAAGATATACGCTATTTTACGTAGATTGATCGTGAGTCCCGCGCATTAACATTTTTACCACTTCCGCGCCACACCAATTACCATTAAATTATCATACAATAACAGATGCACGATTCAATCACGCCAAATTAAACAGCTGACTGATAAAATTGGCACTTACAGTACATAGATGTCCTTAAAGATGATAGTGTAAATAAACTCAGACAATGTCTCAAGACCAAGAGGGCGCACATTACTTCTCAAAATAAGAGGCTTAGTTATAGCTTATAGTTCACCATTCAAAGCATAAAATGAAGACCATACTTCACTTATCACTATTAATGCTTGTGTCCGAGATGCACTTGGCGCTGCAAGCTAACATGCAAATTTTAACAAAATACGAATTGTAGCTACAACTAAATATAGCTAGATTGCGTGGTTTCATAAGATGCGCCTATATGTGTGTTTTTAATGCACAGTACTGACATTTGCAGCACTTAACAAATTATGCTGGAAATGAAAGTTTCGTGGCCCCCCATTTTTTTCAGATTGAAGTAGCAAACCATTTCTACCTCATGATAAGTGATGAGTTATGGACATCTGTAAGTAACTTTATAACTCTACAGTACATAACTTAATTAATCTATAGTGCTATTCGGTTATTCCACGGAAAACATATACAGATTATGTCCAGCAAAGAAATAAATCATATAAAAACAAAAAGCCATGTTTCAAATATTAGCCTGTATGTAAACTTTATTACGTAAGTTTAATAAAATATTAAAATCTGCCTAATTAACAATTACCAGCTATGGTAAAATTGCGATGGAGCAAAATGAGGAATAAATTAAGATATTGGCAGATATGTTGTTTTACTGAATCCATCAATATATGTATATGTATAACATAGATTTGAAAAAAATGTCAAATGCGCCTTTTTAAATATCTGGGGAGTAATGATGTTTGATTTGTTCGTTCAAGCGTTCAACATGTTAATCAAGGTAGTCTGTGTAATTAGGAGTAATATTTTTTAACATTACATATCTCAGAACTACAAAAACAAAACTGTAAAGTTATAAAAATACAAATTTTCATTGTAACCTCTTTGTGGTTCGACCTGCGAAGTGTCACTGGAGACATACTTATCTAAGCGTTAAGTCACAGCTCTGACTACAGATTTCTATGGCAGTTACCACTTACCATCAGGTCGATTGCATGCTCGTTTGCTACTTACATATTATAAAATAAGTGTATAAAATATAAGGGGTAATCAAATAAAATAAAATTGGTATGAGTATTAAAATGAACAGGAGTCATGCAAGCATACATTATAAAATTGATCTTTGCACTCTCCTTATCTGTGTTAAGAATCAATGTGCATGTTGGTTTTTATAACAGAGATTTTATACAGAGGATAATTGATTTATTTTAATTAAAATATTTCTAGAATCAAGAATTTTTTAATTTACTCCATACAAGCTAATTATGTAATTTTGCAGATTAATTAATGAACATGTACTTATTTAATCGAAATCTTAATTAGATGACAAAAAATATATACCAAAAATAAGTTCCCTGCAGCTTTCTCAGGTCATCAAGACACTTTATTTTTCGGCAACTTAATTCAGGTACAATCTGACTTTAACAAGCGTATGTTCAAAGCAAGACTTCATCAAGCATATGTAATGTGAACAACATTATTTTTTTTACTTCAAATAAATATAATGTTTGCTTTTTATTGAAAATTTGACTAGCAAAATAATGGATACATTTTCCCAATAGTAAATACGCCAAATTTCATGAAATAAAATAACAGCATGTGTCGTACAGCGTTTTCGAAAGCCGCAACTAAAAATATTCTCTATACAAAAATAATCAAAATAATGTTTAGAAAATACGTATAAAGCTTGCATAAGTAATGAACGTAGTACTATTAAATTAATTGACCGCTAAACGGCGAAACTCTTAATAAAAATGCAGGAAGAGCAAATACCGACACCGCCGAACTATTCCACTCAAGGATATAGACATCTAATAATAATACGACTATTACCTAACAAAGGAAACACTTCCGGGTTGATGCGCTAGTTTAAAACGTCTGCTTTTTATTCAATTTCTTACTTATAAATGAAAATACACAAAAACATCTCAAGTCTTTGTACTGCTCTAAAAAATCAATAGATAGATTACTCACTTGGTTGTCCTGAAAGCTATACGACCAATCCGATGTCCAGGTCTTGACCGCAAACACGTCCGTTTTATCGTTAATATTACTCAGTAGCCCCACAACATCCATTTCTGTTTCAATTTATTGGTTATTTTCTATTTTTTCGCAAAAACCAAACCAGCCTCTACAACTACTGTTTCACTGTTTGTGAATTGACAATTGCCTGACACTTTTGATTTGACAATCTTAACCTTGAAGAAAATTTCCAGATTGTTTTGGAATTTCGAAAATGTTAGCAAAAACGTAGTTCCATTATTAAAGTAACCTATGAAACTGTATGTTTAAAATCGATTTTTGTACCATTTCTTACACAAATTATTTATTTTATCCTTTGCTTAAAGCAGTACAATGTTTACTATCAAATCTATGAATTTAAGAAAAATAATCATTCATGGCAACATATTCATCCACTGTCATTCCTGAATTGTACAATCAGTTGTTGTTGTAGTTCTCATTCGTTTCCTGTTTATGAATAATGAATGAACGGATTCGTTGTCCAACGTCGTGTACTAGTGTCGTGTCATTCCGTACTTCATTCATTCAATTCACTCTTTCTAGACGCTTTGTGGAAGAAGTATTGTTCAAATTTTGGTTAGGTTTTGAAAAAATTGCACTGCGAAGGAGTACGTTTTCTAGACGTTTCCGTTTTACTTTATTTTCTTTAGTGTATTAGTATAAATTATTAAAGGTAAGTGCATTATTTCTTTAGTTGTCCAAGCTCTTGAACCTATCATCAAACGTTATCATGGCGAATATAAGATTACTAATGATTTTGCGGTCTCTTTTAGATGTCACGTTACCGAGAATGGGACCTATCGTGCAAGGTTTACGTAGGGAACCTGGGCACAAACGCATCAAAATATGAAATTGAGAAAGTATTCTCTAAATATGGTGGTATCCGAAATGTGTGGGTGGCGAGAAATCCACCTGGCTTTGCGTTTGTCGAATTCGAGGACCCCAGAGATGCCGAAGACTCTGTACGGAGTTTAGATGGAACGTAAGTAGATGATATTATGTAGTATAATGAGTATTGCATGCGATCTAATCGTTTTGCCACTTTTTTTTTCTAAGCTAACGTGTAAGCCCGCCATCTTGATTTCTCTTGACCTACTTTATCGTCGATCTCACTTATGTTATTGTACATTATTGACATTAATTGATTGCCTAGAGGTGTCTCGAGTTACAGTATAGTATATATAGCATATTATTAGTAATACAATAAATTTAAATCTGAAGTATGAGAAAACTCATGAGGACAGTAATGTTTAATACCATACGGTCGTCAATTATGCTATAACAAGGCGTATCTACATGTAACTGCTATGATAAATAAAATGTTTACTCTAATTTTCACTAATAACATCATCTTTAATGAGTTGATAAGTTTCCATGATGTTTTTAAGAATTCAATGAGTGTACCTACATAAAGACAGCATGCTAGAAAAAGGTATAAAATTATATCGAATGCAAGCATTACAAAGTATGTTTAGTTCATGTGTAGTTCATCCATAAAACATTATGCATGATTAGACATAACTAATCATGCATAATGTTTTATGGGTGAAAGACTATACAAATGTGCAATGTATTTAAATTGTATATTTGTTAATACCCTTTTTCACATTGATGTAGGAAAGAGATTTTGATCATCTCAAAAAATTAACTGTTCACGAGATCCAAAAAACTGTTTAAAATGTAACAACTTTTGATTTACATTGTATAGAAGGATCATATTTATGTAGTCAACTTTTGAATTTTAAACAAAGTACTAGTATGTATATACTAGTATGCAATTGTGACTTCAATTGAGTCATTCTGTTGACTCAGTTGCAATTATATTTACCAGACCACTAGAAGGAGAGTTATGTCTTACGCCAAAGACAAACTGTAATCCTAATATTTTTTAGAGTGGCTTAGCTCTACTCTATTATTAATCTTATCCATGTTTATTGATTACTAATTAATGATCATTGCATTTCATATTCACCATAAAATTCATGTCAATATAAGAACAAGTTCTATATTTTTACCATATTGAGAGACATCCCATTTGTAATTCTGGTGCTTAACGAAATATTAGATTATATGCAAATTTCGTCTATAATTTATGCTTACAAGAGTAACAGAAATAATATGAATCTATACCGTTACCTTTACTACACGGCTCTGCTGTGGCATCTGGCCTATTTGAAGGACAACTTGAATGGCTTTGCTGCATTATCTGAGTGATGAGACTCAAGCAACGTTGCTATGATCCTATAGTCTTTTGTCACTTTATCTCCTTATTTACTATGAATATTATAAGATATTATATAAGGTATTTTACTCAGATGCACTTTAGTGGATTATGCTGTTGATTCTTGCAATCGAAAAAAGCTTATGTTGTATTTTATTTTTATTTGTATTTTATTTAGGAAGCATAAAATACTATGTAACACTTATATATCAGTTCTAAGAATTAGGGCACATATCAGTGAAGTTTCCACTCTTTTAGTTCAAAGGTTTATTATTTATCTGTATTAGTGTGCACACTCCTTAGATCCGTTTCATTCTCAATGTGAAACGCTTGAGTCATAAGTGTGCTAGAGCATGGTACCTCCAATCCAAGGCTGAAATGTGTGATTTCCATAGATCCTACTTGCCTTGGAGTGGGGAACATTCATATTATACATGTGTGGTGTAGCTAAATGAAATAGTAACCATAATGCCAGCATGACCAAACACAACATCTTGTTAAGGTTATTTTCTTCCATTCATGATATTAGGGCAACTTTTTCGTGTCTATTATTTGAAATATGAGACTTTGTGTATTATGAGCTTAGTAAATGGCAATATTGTAATGTTTAATGTTACATATTATAAAAAAAATATTTCTCGAAGATCTTCAAAACTAGATAATAATGGAGTAACAACTGACTTTACAGAAGATGCTGTGGGACACGTATACGCGTTGAAATGTCTAATGGACGCACGCGAAGAGATCGCCGCTATTCCAGGTAACATAAAACATTAATTTTTCAGATACACACCCAATTAATATGATATCTACACTTCAGTTTATTTGTCCTAACTAATAACTCATTTGTGATGTTTCTACACCTTTCGTTTGTTGACTCAAATAATGTGAAAAATATTTAATGTGATATACTGTACAAATATTTGATGAAATTTAATATATCTGAAGCATGAAGTGTTCAGATATCATTTAGCACTTGTTAGCACAGAAACTGCTTATTTACAATCATTTGTTAATTAATGTTAAACATTTGCTTTAGTGTAACTGTCGTAGTTTTAGTTAATGATAAGGAGAAACTAAATGTGGTGGGTGTTGGATCGTTTACAGGACCATTTTATCAACAAACCACCAACACACCAACGACCTCACCACATCTCTTCACCTCAACTACGGCTTGTATACCAATATGACATCCGCGGCCGCTCGCAACATCCCGCTCGACTTCTGCAATCGACTCTCCAAACTTCTACTGCGCGCAGCTGAAGTCTCCGCCAACTGCGTCCCCATGTCTATCCTCCCGACGGCCATCACCTAATCCTCGACCCTATCTTAAACTGAATTAACGTTACCGAAGGGAGCCACATAGTTTACCAACAATCCTCTGCAAACTCCTGCTTCACCGACTGCACACACCGAAGCACCGAGCTAGAAATACAAAACGGATCGACTCTCCGCGTGTCCGCATTCCTTCTAACTTCCGGTCTATGTCGCCATCCGCCGGGAGATAAGCATAGAATATGTCACCGCCTCGGTTTTCCAACCCCCTTCGGCCTCACAGCAGCCCCACAACGCTCGACGATCTCCGCAGGCTCACCAAGTCTCGGTACTTTTTGAATCCTATACTTATCACTGCCTTACCTGTTCTGTTACCTGTGTTTAGTATTAATTTTGGAACATGTTGGCGTTTTAATGGTATGAAATGAATAAAAATTAGGTCAAACTGCTAACGAATAAAGAATACATAATGGAAGATCGTCGAAATAAGGCCCACTTTAAGTAAATAAAATCGTTTGCAATTTGTGTTGTACAATAACTAACTGTTACTACGTGACATTAAAATTAAACATTAATATCTTGTACTCATGATAAAGACCGATTGCTACCGAACACTAAGCCACTAGGGACACAACAGATAAGGTTAATTGCGGTAATATTGGCGTCAGGGTAAAACTGTATAATTGAAATTGCAGGTTAATTTTTTTTTATTGATGTCATCATTCATTGGACACCCATTCCTTGGAAAGATGTACATAAGTTAATTGAATATGGCTGGAATTTTTCGGTTCAGAGTCAGAATTATTTCAATATCAGAAATTTGTATATTCGTAAAATTCTGGCATCACGAGATTAAAAAACTACAATATTTTATAGGTGTAAGATATTTACATAACATATTTTTTTCTATCAGGTCTTTAACACAAACATATCTCTTCATTTTATTTTAATTGTTATTAGGATCTCAAACATATTTATTACGAAAATTTAAGTTGCTTCATTATTTTAAGATATTTATGTTGAAGTTATTTTTTTTTTACCCAACTGTGTTAGAAGGGCCGTAATTTAACTAATAATTTTAGTACCCTTTCATCATTCATCAAATATTGTTAATGTGAACTACCTACAATATTCGATCTATTTCCGGATTCCAGATTGTCCACAGTTACTGAAATAAATTACCAAAGTGTTCAATTTCCCAAAATTATCCTGCCACTTTCATACGGTCTCACCCCACTATATTACCCCAACTAACCTTCCAATAACCCATGCTAGCGCTAACGTGTCCTCCGCCTGCAGATCCCGGAGCCGAAGCCCCCGCCGCCGCTCGTACTCCCGCGGGAGGTCCGGATCGCCGCGTCGCTCGCCCTCCGTGAGACGCCGCTCGCCATCAGTACGCAGGTCGAGGTCCCGTGAAAGACGTAGCCGGTCTGACAGCAAGAACAGGTACCCTTACAACTACACATGTTTTACACTATTATTACTGGTCATTGTGATATATCTTGATACAGTTAAATTTATTTAAAATTGTCACAAAACATCAGAATACAATGTTAAAGTTATTTAAAAAAATCTAAATTCAAAGTGAGCTATGATGGCGTAGCGCGCTACATGCGTCCGAAGTTGTAGAATTTTGGCTCTATTGAATTTAAATAGCCAGAAAAAGTTATAGTCTGCAATATGACAAAAAAACAAGAGTCGTCGGCAAAACTAAATATTCTACCACCTCCAAATGTGCCGCTCAGGAGCGTGATTTGAGTTGTAACACAATGGAAATACCAGATAATTAATACGAATGGGCAGATTTTTACTCACCTCAAGACATGTCTGCCCCTCTTACTATTTTTAACAACATTAAAAAAAAATACAAATTAATTGAATAATTATATCAAAATAAGAAAAAAGAAAAGGCATAAATGAGCATGAAAGTACTATAAGAACGTTTTGTTTTCTTTTCAGATACTAAACCAGCAGCATTCTTCCCATTGAGATTAGATGTGTATCAAGGACTCATTTGAATTGTAATATAGCGATTATTGTTATTAAGTGAAATGTGTGTTTGTGTTGTGAATTTCTTTCTTTTCCATTCTTAGAAGAAATAATGATATAGCTTATCTATGATTACATAAGTTTAAATCATAGACGTGCCATGAATGTTCAAGTTTGATGCATAAAAAATATAAGCAATCATTGTTACTCTGTTTTTTTTCAGTACTTATGCTGAATTTAATTTGTTAGGGGCCTTTCCGTATCACGCGTGTAAACTCACGCGTGCGGATATCGTCCACATGCATGCAAGTCGCATACTATCGTTTCATAGATGCCATTCCTGACTAGTAACATGCATGTGCGACACAGTGACATAAGTAAAAGGCTTTGACAGGGTGTGCCTATGATTTTTATTTATGCTTGATTATTACATGGGTTTATTCGCTTTAACATTATATAACAAACTGGCTTTACACTTTGGTGTCTACTGTTGACTAAACATTGGTCTGAATCTAGTTTCCAACCATACATTGGACCAACACTGGTCCCGACAGTTGGCGCCCGTGCGTGAAGCCGCATTATATGTGGATAGTACAATTCTTATAGGTTAAGGATTTTTTTCAAAGCTAATTTACATGTGTACCTACTTCTTATTGTAGACTATTTTTAAAATGACTTAATAGATTTTATTGAATTTTAATTTTTGTTTCATTTTTGCTCTTCACATTTTCACACCTGTAACTGTATGGAAGGATAGTAAGAAATAAAAGTGATTCTAATTTAGTTCCGTATTTAATACAGCATTGCATAATAAATATATAAACATTTAGACAATTCCACATTTATTTAAAAATAATATTTAGATCCTTTGAAAGTACACCAACAACTTGTATATAAAGATCAGCATTAATTAATTAATTATCACATAATAGTCCTGTAATTATCAATTGCACAAAAATAAAAATATAGAATGTAAAAATACTTATGTTTATTGAGATTTAAAAAAAAATAGAGAAAAATATGAT
>DWNE01002270.1:0-19309 GCA_018249875.1 Cecropterus toxeus | reverse complement strand
CATGGACAGTGGAAACATAAAAAATACGCCTCGACCCAGAAAAAATATCCACATTTGATTTCGATTTACATTTAGATTACACCAGTCTAGGATTAAACTAAGAACACTTTGCGAGAGAATTAGGGACAAACAAGTGTAGTTACTATAGTTAGTACAGTATAATAATGCATCGGTAATAAAAAAAAATAGGAAGTTGCTATGAATTCGATAGGTCTCTCAGTTTCGTTCCTGGAGTCCGGCGTCAGAATAGGTCTACGGGCTCCCCTGCCTGTCGTAAGAGGCGACTAAAAGGGGACCTCCGAGGTTCGGGCGGCAAGAGTTGGGAGCACGAACCGTGCAGCCAGACGACCCCGGGAAGGACGGCGGTATGTGCGGCCGCATCTCGTCGTAAGATCAGACGATGCGGTGGACCCAGCCAGTGAAGACCTCTTAAACTTCATGGCGTAGTTAATCTGAGTAGGTAAGTTCAATTAGGAAGTGGCAGAATCAATTGCTTCAACCGAAATGGTACCACTTCTACTTCCTAGTATGAGGCAATTCTGCGTTTCGGCGGAAGCCAGGAAATGCCGGCTTATATAGGTACATACTACATACGATGCGAGCATCTCAGTCTTCAAGAGTGCATCTTCATTTATGTTCTGTGGTCATTTTCGTAACCTGTGATCGGCTACAGATAGAATATGGAGTTGGTTACAGATGTATAAGGACAGTAGTAGTCAGTTCAATTCTAAACCTCCCTCAGTGTAAAAAGGAAAGGAACTTTATCGTGATTATTCACAATGTTATATGTTCCTGAGTTCCTGTTTCGTGGAAACTTCAAATTCTTCATTTTCATTTATTTGAATAGTTGTGTACATGTATTATAAAAATATCGTTTCTGTTACATTAGGACGAATGTAGGGGTCATGTAAATATCATTAGGTACCAACGACTCTAACGCCCTTGAACGTTTTAAGAACGAATGTCAGTTACCGACGCTTACCGCATCAACTCCAAAGAATAACTACATACACTAAAACAGATGCAGAATCAACCTTCTTTCGTGCTAATAATACAAGTTTTATATGGGGCGGAAATAGCTGCCGTTTTGGCAACCAGAACCGGCGAAGTGACCAGCCAACAAATGACTCACAACTCGACAAGCCTGTAATAACCACTTATGACTCTTATGAATATTACAGGGTACGTTTATAGAGAAGCTGGTTTACCTTAGCACAAATTTGATCTTGAAATGGACACCATAACTAACAAAAATAGATAAAAATCTAGTATTAGGTACTAAAAGCTCTTATTTAGGCAATATAAATAAAAGCCTTTAATAATACTAGTTTAATAATAATTTGCATTCAGCGTCTTCATAAGTGGACCGAAAAAAATAAGGATTAAAGATTACAAACTTGATCACAACAAACTAGGCATTATTTTATTACAAAATGTTTTTATGATGAGTAAGAATATAACAGCTGTTTGAAATTATTGTATTGAACATTCGTTTCAAATCAAAATTATAAAGTACTACTACTTACTATTTATCATTTAAATTAACTAGTGATAGTTCGACTATTTCTCAACTTTAGTGATAACCCTTTAATTATGCACACATTATTGATAGGTGACCACCACCACACCTGTTTCTAGCGTGAAGCAGTTCTTGCGTGAGGTGGAAGAGTGTGCTTGCCGGCTCACTTTTATATGAGGCGACCATCTTAGACCTCGGGAGTAACAACGCATCTGTGGTCGACTTCAGATAGAGCCCCTGTTCTACGAGTATATGAAATTGCTTGCAAATGGGATAAAGGTGGGCTGCCTGCTTGTTTGCTACTTCATATTTATAAAATATATATATACGTATGCACGTCGAAAGTCTAGCTTTCGATTGTGCTCTATTCTCAATTAGTTTAGTGACAAGACATTTTCTCGACTTAAATTGGTATTTTTTCTCTGTTTAATGGTAAATTAAAATGGTAAATAGTTAAATGTTGTATGATGTGCCTATGACAAGTGTAGCGGGGATAAGCTGATTCGTATATCTTTATTCTTTATTAGTTCGAATGTTTTTTTTTTTTATTGGTAGGCATATTTTAATTTTGATTACATGATTTATATTTTTATAATAATTATACACAGCCACGTCTGATACTGACTGCAAATTTTATTTTTTCACTAATTGATCAGTTGATTCCCGAAATTCGTGAATTCGTTCCTATCAGAGTTTATTTATCAATTACGTCACACGGGGGAGTGAGGAGATCAATGAAGTGTATTTCAAATATATGTATGTAACAAAATATCATTTATAATTTGAGAAGTGCTATTTTAATTTTATATTTTCTATATGTAAAGTTGCAAAATGCACATCACATTAGAAAGGGGGGAGGGGAAAGAGAATAAAATCTCATAAATGTGACCAGTTTTCACAAGGACAGGCAGGGACAGGGGTCAAAAATTTCTGCGACCTAATTTATAGATGGTCATTAGAGAACATTCTCACAAAAATGTTCGTACCAGTTATGTAAATATTTGTCACAATAACGCGCAAAGCATTCAAAGTCATTTTACAGAAATAGAAAGTGTATTGCCAACTGCACATATTCACGTAATCGTAATTTTTGAAAGCTGCACCGTCTTCGTACTTCTCTCTGTATCCTCCTCCCGGGTTTGCGCTCGCACGCAAGGGTACAGGGAAAGGATAAGGATAAGTACAAAATTATTTATGTGCACCAATTTCTTATAAAATTCTTTTAGTACCACGGTTACTCTATTCTGCCTCTTTTGATGATTATGAATATGAACATTGGATTGACCACATAATAGCGTTGTATCATGATCGAGTAGAATCTATTCAGTAGACAAATAAATAAAAATAAAATAAATACAATAATAAAAACGCTTTCTACACTCATAGCCTACACTAGGATTTTCTCCTGTGTCGTGGGTACTATGGACACACAAAGACGAATACACAAACAGTCAGACTTCTGTTTGGCCGAGAATTGAACCCAGGGCCCACTACGCGTCAGACCGGTATGGTGACCGTTCTGCCACGCGGGTCGTCGATGTACTTATATAGATAGTTTCCTCATTTTTCTTTTATCAGGTTGAAGTAACAAACGAACGAACTGCCCACCTGATGGCGCAACTGCCGCCCATAGACAACTGTAAGCAACTTAATACGGAACAGGATTTTGAAGACGATCACAGATACGTTGCTAATCCCGTGGAGTAAGTTGGTCGCCTCATATATAAGTGAACCGGCAATCGAACCCTTCCACCGAGAAAAAAGCAAGAACTGCTTCCCGCTAGAAATAAGTGTGGCGTAGGTGCCTTTCCGGTCGAACACCACTTCTACCATGTTCTACCACCTGGTAAATGGATAATCTCAGGAACGATCCCTGTGAAATGAGTATGTAACTATTCTAACATTCTCTACCACCCGTGGACATCTGTAACCGACCCCAAATACGCAAGGCAACCTATATAATTTTCTAAGTTAAAAACCATGTGTAATTAGTGTGGCAGGGATCTATGACACCCTCAATCGAAAACAAAGCAGTTAATATCACTAGATTATTACTTTAGAAGTTTCAGAGAAGATGATTTTATCTGGGGTTGAATATAGATTTCCATTCAGTGGACACTTGCATCAGATGGATTGCATGCTTGTTTATTACTTCAGTAATATAAACTAGTAACATTGTTAATAACTTATTAATTAACTTGTCTACCAGACGTGTCCTAAAGAATTATTGCACTATTGGTATACAAACTACAAGCAAAATATACGTATTCCACTTTTCAGAAAAGCTTTAGTTCGGTTCAGAAAAATAATGTTCGGTAAGCTGTGAAATAAGACGATCATAAAGTGAAAACATGTAAACAAGGCCGGCCTCGTCCGCTAAAAATATCTAATATTTTGGAATATTCCCGCAACGCGCCGACCTCACTTATAAATATTTAACATACGAACGTAAACTCATGGTTGTCTCCCGTTGAGATAAATTCGCGAATCTGCAAAAGTTATAACTACTTACTAATAGATAGCTATATGAAATTTACTAATACTAAGTACTCTTAGTATAATCATATCACACCTACATACGAATTAATATATTCGTCAAAGTACCTGCGCCAAACCGGAAGCATAAGATATACACAGATTAAGTAGATCGTACAGGCGGTGACTCAAAGCCTAATAATTCAAATTCCAGTGTCGAAGTTCAAAGTGTCTTCGTATTACAGACAGAATAGTGCTAAACATCGGCTATTATCGCTGTGATATTAATTTTCACGTTAGGAATGAATGGAGATATTCAATTTTTTTTTAGTTGGGAAACATACAATACAATGTAATACTTATACATAGGTTCTTAGAATTAGGGCACATATCAGCAGTTTCAAAAAATAAGATTTTTTGTTACAAAAGTGGCAAACAAGCATGCTGTCGAGGTGTCCGTATGGTTATTAGTTCCGACCAAATGTCCGAAGACGACCACAGATTACAGATACGTTACTGTCTAAATTGTAACCCGTCCCATAACCACACCCTTCAACTTCGAACACAACAGCGATATTAAGCAGATAGTGTTGATGCTGTGCCCGTGTGATGTGATATCATTCTGTTGACCACAGAGTCATGCGTGGTCAACAAATGACACCACGAAAATCATGCGCTGTTAGATGAAATACGCATTAAAATAGAGCTCGCCAACGCTCGATCGTGTGGTTGGAATGGTGCCGATGCGCGGGAGTTAGTCGCCAAGTATTTATAGTGAGTGGACGGCACGAGGCTAGATTGGTTCAAGAGAAACACTTAAAGCGGATTTTTTATGTATAATTATTTTACACAGATATGTAACATCCAATATTTTGGAAGTTACTAAGGAATGCTAATTTTAAAAATTATAATTTAAAAAATAAAAACGATTGATGAATTTTTGTCTCGGAACAAAATTTTGCTCCCGGAACAAGATTCATTGCTACTGCTAAGGAACAAGTTCGACGCGTCGAATCAACGAATGCTGTCTTGTTTATAAGAATTAAGATAAATGGTTACTGCCGCACATGGACTTCTGTAAGCAACTTCATATAGAACAGTGGTTCCATCTGAAGTCTCTCCAAGGACTCCCGAGGACTAAGATGGTCGCCTCATATATAAGTCAGCCAATAAGCACAGCCTTCCACCGAAACGCAAGAAGTGCTTCTCGCTAGAAATAGGTGCGGCGGCGGTACTTCCCCGGTCGAACAGCATTGGTTCTACCGGTTAGAGCATTTAATAAGATCGATCACCAAATACGTCGAGTGCACTCGGTTTAGCTGCTAGTCGTCGGCCCCCAACCCCCGTGGGCTACGAACAAGCAGTTATAAATGAATACGACCAACCATAACAAGTTCAGTCACCACAAACGAATAGCTATTTACATTGGCCGTAGTCGTTTGCAGTCGAATACGGCCGACTTTACTAATGTAAAAGCCTCATAACGCAACTGTTATTAGACAGAAATAGTTAAAGTAGATCTCGTTTCTCTGGAGTAGAAATGCAAAGCGTTTATGTACATGTTATTAATATACTTAAACATAATTGCTACAATTTATAATAACATTATAAAAGTAAATCAATTTTCGACTTGAAACTGCAAAAGCAGTAAGTTTAGACAATTATAAAAACGCGCACTCTTATGACACAAGGCCTAAAATGTTCTCGTTGAAGTACATTGAAGCTTCAGTTGAATTGTTATTGTTATCCAATTATATTTGAATAATGTAATGCGGATACCTTTGCGGATATACTGTCGAGGCTGAATTCTACACGTTGTGACATCTTCAATAAACCGGAGCATTTGAAACTATTCTGAATTAAATTTCACGAGTGTAAATTCCGAGCGTGTATCTTCAGTTTACGTAATGACATATATCTACGTAACACAAGTATTTTTGAACTACGTTATTTCCGTTAGTTATTTAGATTACGGGTAAACTTCTTCCCATAATCTGCTTTGGAAACAGTTCTTGCAAAATAAAAATGTACTGGTAAACCAAAATAATGTTTCTAGCAGGTACCGTTAGTGATCTGACTTATTATTGTCATAATGACTTACACATCCAATACGATGAGATCCAAGAAGAAAGAAAACTTAATTAGGTCCTTGGACATTTGACATTTTTTCAATGAATACGGCAACGTTGTAAGGAAAAACTACCTTTAAATCTGCTATCAAGTCTAAAAATACAAGATAAAAGTACCTTTGACTCAGTACTAGCTTAAAAACTATTTTAGGTCGTAAAAAACGCAAGTAAACAGGAGTTACCTTTATTGGATGATATCGCAAAGATCGAAGGAAACTCAAAATAACGAAAAATATCTTCTAGGGATCTAGGGAATTAAAATGTAACGATTTCCTGCTAAAAATATAAATGTCTATTTCCCTAACTACTGTACGCTTTAAAAAATTTCCTAAAGGGCGAAAACAATATTGTTTTTTCCAAAATCAAAACATTCGATAAGTGGGCACAATTAGTAATAAAACTACAAAATAGAGGAATAACCTTTATATTCATTTCTGTCTTATAGTTTCACTCTTAAACTATGCACTTAGGGCTACGCTACACTGTGTGCGGTATTTCAACATTGATTTTGTACGCAAACTGTCTGAAGGCAGTTCGTTGAATAACGTGGAATAGCTATTGGTCGCAAGTATAAAACGTAAATCTACTGTCAATGGCATGAAGATCTCACACAAACAGAAAAATATAAGGAGCGCTTTGCAATCCTTAATCAAAATCAATCTTGTGAGAGCATACGCCACCGAAATCTGTATATGTATTATGATGGTAAACGCACATACGGGCACCGAACATAGCATTCGCACCGCACCGTGTCGATCACATTTTTTCAAACTTTAAACACTTTTGACGGGTCCAGCCGCATTTTTGTACAGTATGTTTGAGAATACGACGTGCTACGACGCACCCGTCCTGTGCGTTGACCTTTAATCGAGAACGGTATAGGTACAAAAACTACGGCATTTCATTAAGTAAACTGTAGTTACCAACTGTATACATATCTGTTACCATCCAATTATATTGTACGAAAGCCAAATTCCCTTAATTTAAGATCGGTTAGTCCCCTTAACTGTGGCATGTAGAATTTGACAAATATTATTTTTCAAAACTTCAACATCTTTAAAAAACTTACCACTTATTAATATCATCTAAAACCCTTTGAATCCTTTTCATCACTATATAGAGGTATTTTCGATTCACTTTTTATTTTTGTGAAAGCATCTTATGAGACATTTTATTGCATATCATTATACCTAACCACGCATACTCGTAAAGAATTAGATGAAAACCACCGCACGCATTGATTCCAGTAAAAAAATAGTCAGTTGTGTTATTTACACTTGCAGTCTGTTTTAAGAATAACTGGTAACAAAAAAATCATAAAAAAATCCAATTCAATAAACATCTAGTAATAAACATTTTGTGATGATAAATCAAGCAAAATAGTGTATTTATAAAACAGAACATAATATAATTCGCATCAATAAAATAAAATCGTAATACGTACAACTGTCGCTTCCCATTAACGTAGGCGACACCTACCGACGAAAGTTTACAATAAAATAAAATCAATAAAAAGAAACTCAAAAATACCAACTTTCACTAAATTACATTCAACACGTAAAAAGTATCTGTAATAATAATAATTATAGTTAAAGCAATACTTAAGCAAACAAAGAAAATCTCAAATATGTATTTAAAGTTTCAAAAACACCACATACACTTATCGTATTAAAAAACTGTTTCACTCGTTCGTTTCGTACACAAAATATGTCATTTATACTTAATTACGACTTATATTTACTTATCATACACCGAAAATTAAGTACTACCTGTCCGCGCTAAGTTTGCCGGTCAACGAAATGCGCCTCCCCCCACAACCAACTACCGCACCCCTCAGTCGCCCTCAAATGTGCTAAGAGTATCGAAGGCAACGTAATCGCCGTAAACGCGTGAAATTATTACTTATGCTGCAACTTAATATTGCTCAGTTTTCGCGTTATTTGTTTCTTTTATTTTCCGTATTAGAACTATGGGTAAAGAAAAGACTACGAAGTGCTTGTCGTTATATGGAGTTAAAGATTATAAAGTTTTTTATAAAATGAAAAAAAAATGTTTTCATTAGTAATACCGTAATATGTGAAAAAAAGTATTTAATTTCATTTTTTTTTATAATAAAAATGTATCTTATCCTTTACATCAAATATACATATATTTTTCAACCTATTTTTTTTTTTGCTGACGCTACTACATGAATGGAGTCACGTCGACAGCGGCTAACTTAGCGGCAATCTTAGCGCGAACGGGTAGTACGCGGAGACTTTTTAGTCAATAATACCCTAAGTTACCTACGAGTACATGAGACCTTACATTATTTCATCTTGTTAGCACATCACAGATCAAAACAACAATTCGTCGAGTTCCAAATGAACAATACATTTTAAAGACAATGCTTTAACATTATTAAAAATTATCTTCAACTCTTTTTATTTTATTTTTTTTCATTACATAAGAATCTAATGACTCGTCTTAGAATTTATTTACGGAACAACATTTAGGTCACTTTAAATCTTAAACTATTAATACTTTGTACGTCGAATGTCTGAATAAATGTATTATTCACAAACTCTCATGCCAGGCACATCTAGCTAACAAAATACAGCCTTCCTCAACTCATGAGCGTACAACACTCGTACAATGTTAATTTAATGAAATGCCCACATAGCAGTTACTTTTTTCAGTAACCATACAAAAGTTAATTGTAATAAAATCATAAATATAAGACTATCATATAAAGAGGATATTTAAATGATTTGATAGTCGAATTATAACATTAATTTGGTAAAAAAAACCTTGTTTCCATTTCCCTAAAATCCATCTTTGGATCAATCATTATTCAAAATTAATACACACGAACATACAAATATATGCTATAAACTTGTTTTTGTACTTTAATATCATACAAATAATCGTATGAGTTAAAAATGGCAGCATAATGCATTTTCCTTTATTGTAAAAATAATATTCAAAAAAACTTTGTCTATGGCCTTTCCCACATTTTTGTCAGGAGTTAAGACCCCAAATTGTAATATGGTCTCGTCAACCCATTATTGTCCCACTGCTGGGCACGGGTCTTCTCTCAGAGTGAGAGAGTTTAATGTAATATGTTACTTCATCAAAAGTAACTGTTTTGTGAGCACAACAGTTAATAATTATAAATTACTATATATCCATAACTAGGTGCTTAAATAACGCGATATATTAGCTTACGCCTAGTTCCAAAGCTAATACGATTTGGCTTCTTTCAAGTTGAACCATAATTATGTCTTGTCGTATTTAATCTATATTATTGTTTACATAAAATGCCTTATTTTGGTATCGCTGTTATTAAAATTCGTATATCTTTTTTACAATAACACAAGTCGACAAACTTATTCCCACAGACTCATTTGAGCAACAACAGTTTGACAAGTGTCGAACATCATGTCTCTTATCTTAATTATATTAACTTTATTTCGTTTAGGATTTGTGAAAATACTGAGATCCCACCTATATGCTCTTTAGTTTATTCCATCTCAATACTGGTTACACCTAAAACTTACATTACTGTACTACTTAGTAAGAATAGACACAAGACATAAATTGATAGTTCACCTTTTTTAAACGCAAGCGATGCGCTACAATATAATGTGCAACGTTTGTTTAAAAAACCTTCAAAACAATACATTTCACCTCACTTCGTAAGTCTCTCAACACCACGTGTACTTGCCAAATACTTTACAAAACCGAGATCTCACAAAAATAACAATTTAGCGAACGGAAGACGAAAAGAAAAATTTGGAAGACATAACGCCGAAAGACATTAAATAAAATAGAAATAATCACATTATTTTCAACGAAATATAAATGCTATTTAATGGCAACACTAAACTTACCGCACCGATAACCACTCACGAACAATCACTTTACCCCACTGTACTCTTTCCGAGTTCACATCACAAACAAACTTGCACATTGCGTCCGGAGATTCACAGTCGCCGCACCACATTGGGAGACACGTTGCAGTTATATCAAAATATTATTTAATTTCATATAACTATGACGACTTTTTTAGATATTTTCTTTCAAACGGCATCACTTACGTGTATTCTTAATAATAACGATGAATAAATGGAAGATTAAAATTTAAATTTTGCAAGCCGCTTATAGATTAATCGCGTTTTGTCACAGAAACCCCACTGTCCCCACGCACAAACCTTATCGCAAAAGTGGCAAATAAGTAAGTCATCTCCTAAAAATATTTTAGTCAGAATTGCACATTTTGATATTAAATAGCTAACTTATAATCAGAAAGCATATGTGTGTGTAATAGACAGATCGATTTGATATTAATAGCAATCGTTTTTAACCGACTTCGAAAAGGAGGTAGTTCTATGTTAGACTATGTATTTTTTGCGTATGTTCACTGATTTCTGGCAAAGTATAAATTTAGAAAGCGATTAACAATCACAATTACTTTTAATAAAGGATATTTGAAATATGATGACCATCGCAATAGATCAATGTACAATAAATTTTATTTGCCACAAGATCTACGTTGAAAAATTAATATTACCATTAGCAATAATTTGTACTACAATTGAATGTTGAAAAATGTATAACCATACAAAATCTAATAGGACTCCATTTGTGACTTATCTTTAACTTTGTACTGTTACTATTAATGTTAGAATAGGATTACAACTTATGTCGTTCAGACTAGTGTTCTGGCAGTATGTAATTTCGCTTCAAAGTTTATCGCTATCTATACGGGAAATGATGTATATAGCATCTTGCCGTTTTCCTCCCAACTCTTGGATTTTTAAATATGGTTTAATTACCGATTTATCTTCTTGCAGCCTTAACTCTTAAGTAATGACTGTATGGTGTTATAGTGTGGATCTATAAAATCTGCAAGCATTTCAACTCCTTTTTTTTGTTTTTTACGTATGTGAGGATCAAATGAAATTTTGTTATTATATTAAATTGTTGTTATACAGTTGTTATTATTGTGACGTCATCCTAAATCCAACAATGCGGACGCCCTAAGCTGTCGAATCAATTATTTTAAGCACTCACGATATGGCTTTGAAATAAAAGATTTATTGAGACGAATACGAAAAAACAAAACGACGTTACTAAATAGCTTGTTGCTAAAAACTCTTTTAATATAAATTTACATTGCAAGTTATCGCAAAAAAGCCATTTTGCAAGCATCTTAAGTGGAAGTATTGTTGGATATATTATTTGCATTGTCTGAAGTAAGAATGAAATTACTCAATTCCTTATTTAAGTTTTAGAAACGCGAAAGTTATTTTAAATATCATGTAAAAATGTAATATTATGTGGCTTTGTATGGATAATAATTATATCAGTTTGTCTATAGGTAAAATAAATAGCAAAATAAATTAATAGAGAACTGTTTACAAAATTACTTTTTACTTTTTACTCTTTACTATTCCGCCTCCTATTCTATCCTCCTATTCATTTAATCGTATTTGAGTAAAGTTTTTTGCTACCTACGGCAGTAAAAAGTGTAACTAAGTCAGACAAATACGACTCAGAATTACAAAAGATTTTGATTTCATGATATACGGCAAAATGTTTGATAGCTTTAGAAGTTTTTCAGATATTTGTAATGTTTTTACATAAAAGTTGGCACGGGGATTTAATTTACATAGAATTCAAGAGAAGATTATTGTATTCGATAACCAATATTTGTGAATAATGGAATAAATTGATTTCAGCAAATGTTTTTTTTTCCATTTTAAATTGTTTATGCTTTATGAAACCTTTAATGATTTTGATCCCAGAGTATATTTTTAATAGGTTATAATATATTATAATGTATGTAAAAAAAAAAACATCCCTATATGTCTATGAGACATAAATTTAAAGGAGATTTTAAAATAATGGTGCTTAACAATGTATCGTATTGATGATCAACTATCAGTTGCTATTTGCAAAGAGAGGTAGAAAGATAACTCCCTATCTTTCCTTGTCTTTCCTTTTATCTTATATTGCTATCTATCTTTTCTTCCATCTTTGTATATCTATCCTTTAATTTATCTTGTTTATGTTTTATCCTGCATTGTTGTCTATCTTTCCGTTCATCTTTATATATCTATCTTTTATCTTATATTTGATCCGTGTAACGTGTCTCCCGGAGGCGCGGCGCTTGCGAGCGCGTGCGTTGCGGCGGTCGCGAAGGCCTCAAAAGAAGCCGATCAACTCCTACTCGATGTTTGAGCGGGGACCGTCGATGGGCATCGTGTGCAACACCTCATCCAACAACTGGAGAGCCCTGGAAAGATAGGATTATTTCAGTAATAGAAATAACATAGTCGTTCATACCAAAAATAGAATATCATAAGTCTTTTGTACTAACTTGTCTCATAGTTAAGTGAATTTTATCTGTATCTCATTTCTATATATGTGTTTTTTTGTATTTACTATACACTTGCATATTTATGTATTTCTTCTTTCTCCTTCCATCTCATACGTTTATATCCTGTTTTTCTTTTAAGTTATTATTATTATTGTTTTGCACCGCCTTTGATTTTTCTGCATTTCCTTAAGGTTGACTGGCAGAAAATGCTGTTGGGCATTAAGTCCGCCTTTTGTCCATTTTTTTTGTGGTCAATAAAGATTAAATAAATAAAATAGTACAGATAATCCCAATGCAAAGTTATATGCATTGAACCTATAATTTAATTTGGTAATTATAAGTACATTATGAATGACCAGTTATACACCAAAAAATGGGTACATTTTTGATTCATAACTGGATACTCTTGATTTGGTTTATCAATAAAAACAGTCTTAGTGCAGGTTAACAGAATGCATTATTTTTCGAAGAAATTATAGAATTTATTCTTGATTCTAACCTTTTATATTACTATAATCTTCATATTATTTCTTTGTGTGTGTTATCTTATCTCAACACCACTTTAAAAAATGGATAAATAAAAGTTTCAACATTTCACACCCCTTGGTGTGAAATATTTTTTATAACATTTTTAGAGATTAGTTGAACTAAAATAGTACATTATCTCTATTCTCCATACCTGTGCAAATGAACCTCCACCCAGCAAGGGGTTTCCTTAATGGAGGTGCGCGGGTAGTCGGGCCCCCAGCCCTTAACGAACGACAGTCGGACAATGCACAGCCTTCGAAGGTCGTCTACGCCTATTCCCGCCGCTGCTGTTAAACCTGGAAGAATAAGAGTTCTTTATGTAATATAGGATTTTTACTCCTATTCCTCATAAGAAAATTCATTAACCTTTAAGGTACATGAGAAATACATGAGAAAAAATTGTACGAAATTGTATTTATATACAAAGTTTAAGATTCACTGGTTTTACTTGTTTTCTTTCTATTCGTGAGTCATTGTTAGTGTAATTAAATAGGTACTTATCGACGTATCTTCAGAGTCGGTTAGACACCATATTAATAGTCATACAGTCTACGTCGTAAGTGATCACTGTCGCTCATGAACATGTGTAAGCAACTTTACGTAGAATAAAGTTTCTATATGAAGTTGAACACAGATACGTGCTATTACTAACAAATAAGATGGTAGCATCAAGGTCCTTCACATGAAAGTGAGTGAACTTTGCCAGGTGGTAGAACCAATCTAGTTGGACCGGGGAAGTACCACCGCCACACCTATTTCTAGCGTGGAGCAAGTTCTTGTGTTTCGATGGTTCACTTTTATATGACGCGACCATCTCAGTCCTCGGGAGTAGCAACGCATCTGTGATAGACTTCATATAGAACAGGGTTCTAAGTTGCTTCCGAATTCTAAGGTTAAAAATAGTAACATTGACGACCCGCTTGGCCGAGCGTTTACCATACCGATTTAACGCGCAGTGGGTCCCGGGTTCGATCTCCGACCAGACAGGTATCTGAATGAGTTTAGATTTCTGTTCTGGGTCTGGGTGTTTGTGTATGTCTTTGTGTGTCCACGACACAGGAGAAAATCCTAGTGTGGGGCTATGAGTGTAGAACGCGTTTTTTTAACGAAAAAAAATATTAACAAAAGTGGTACGTACACTTGTTCATCCCGGGGTGCGCGGGCTGGATGTGTCCCGCGACGGCGGCGGCCTGCGCGGCCGCGGCCGCCTGCGCCGTCGCCGCCTGCGTCTGCATCTGCCGGTGGCACTGCCGCAGGTCGAACACCTGCAGCCGAGACCGGAATTATAGAACGAGTTTGACCTACCGGACTTGGAATATTCGTAACTTAAGTAAGCTTTCTACGACTTTGATGCCAAAAATTTTTTTTGCAATGGTGGATCTTTTAGATTTTATTTGCGGGGGGAAGGGGAACAGAAAGGAACTTAAGCCTTTTGTTTCTTAAAATATACTTTGTGACGATTATAATTAAATGCCTGCAGTTAGTATTGAAGAAAAGAGGTATTTTTTATACAAAGATAGTCTTAAGCCTTAAGACTATCTTTGTATAAAAAAACCTACCATACACGTAATAAATATACATGGGACAGCATCAACACATTTGCAACTAAAATCTAACAATAATCTCTAATCTTTGTTTATGTTTCAAATTATTTTGAAATTTAAAATTAAACCTTACAAAATTGCCATATGCCTCGTGACCACACGTGGCCTCGCGTGCAGCCCGTACCCACTACCCTCACCTTGATGCACGCGGAAGGGTATATCTTGTGCACGGCGTCGCCGGGCGCGCGGCCCGCCTCGCGGTCCAGGTAGTACGACTGCACGAACACAGAGTGGTCGGACAGGCACCGTAGCCACACGTCGCCCTCGCCACGCAAGTCCAGTTGCACACCCTTGCCTATGTGTAACCTAGAAATGGCAATAATAACGATTTACAAAGAGATAAACCGATTAAAGTTCGATCGATGAAATACCAACTCCACACCTGTGTATATCGTGAAGAGGTTCTTGTATTTAGAGTTGGCGTTCATCTTAGCTCAGAAGTAGCGCAATTGTGATTGAGTACAGATAGAACCTTCTGTTCTATATGAAGTATACAGATGACCTTGTCATGTAAAATGCAAAAAACTTGTATTGTAATACAGATAAACCGAAAAATATCAAAAACAACAGTCATTTTTTTTTGTTACCTACAAAAATATTATTGAAAACAGATATCTTCGACATCCTTACATATATCAGACTTTTGCATTAACCGAAATCGGCCAGATCTACTATAAATTATATTATATCATCAACTTCCATTTGCTTATACTAATGACATTTAAAATACAAATGGTACCACAATATAAATAAAAATATCAATTACCTCGCACGCTCACTCTGCTCCGTTCTGTGAACATTACTGAGAGCTCCTAAGCAGAATCTGTTGCCGCCCGATGGGTCCACGTAGCCATCCACCTAAAACAAACAAACAGTAAAAACTAACAATATAGAAAACAAGTTTAAAATATAATAGAAATAATAATATATAAAAGTTTATGACTACTAAGTAATAGTAAAAATTTGTGAATGAAAGCAAATTAGGAGTTTAATTATTTACTTGATCTATGTTTACGTAATATCAAAACAGAACATTTTTGGTGCACAAATATTTTGTGTTACATATCCTACTTATTATATAGAGATAGCAACAAGCGAGCAATGCACCTGATGGTCAATAGCCAGCTCTGCCCATGAACATTTCTAATGAAGCCTAGATAAGATTAGAATCTTATTTGATTTTGGTTACAGATACGTTACTATGTTTGAGGATTACATTGAAACATCTCGTACACTCATATCTTATACCCAAGAACATAGCGCTTAATACTGCTATTTTATGACAGAAATTACTAACTATCAGTTAATCTTTAATATAGAGAATTTTTTACTCATACAAATTAACCCTATGAATGGGACAACCAGCCTCTTTCTATAAAAAAAAAAACATAACATAAACCAAAGCGCAATACATTACACGAACTCACAGTGACATTCGGCCGGCTGGATGGCACCTTGAACGTCTCGCCGACCTGCGTGTCCAGCTCGAAGTACGCCACCGAGCACCAGTATTCAGGCGCCGGTTGACTCGAGAGCAACCCGCCCGGGTTACCGTTATCTGAAATGTTTTAATTGTTTAAATTGGACTTTTAGATGAAAAGTAAAAAAGTTGGAAGTGTGGAAATGATAGAATCCTTTGCGATTAGACTTCAAAGGCACTGCTACTTCAATTTCTGCCTAATAACATCAGTTTTAAGTGCTAGTTGTAAGTGCTAGTTGCTTCTAGTCTTTTTTTTTCGAGGGGTTTTTTATGTGGGATATTTACCGCAAGAAGTGTGAAGAGGACACCAGATCTCCAAAGGAACGCAACCGGAGTCCTTTGAGCGCTTTGCCCCATCGGTAACTGGTTGGGTCCACCGAATCGTATGGTCTTTACGACGATATGCGACCACACATACCGCCGTCTTTGCCGGATTCGCCTGGCGCCCTACCGCCCGCAACCCCGGAACTCCCTTTATTAGTCACCTATTACGACAGGCAGGGGAAGCCATAGCCCAATTCTGATCCTGGAACTACAGGGACGAACTGTGTTCTGGTCTAAGGAGACATACTTAGCTGGTTTCATTCCAACTTATTCCGCAGGGATAGCAATGTATCTATGATCATCTTCAAGTAAGATTCTAATCTTATCTGAGTTTGATTTCAGATGTCCATATGCGGCTGCAGCCACTTACATCTAGACATCTGTTAGCAATTTCATATTGATCAGGGGTTCTATCTGAAGTCAATCACACGTGTTACTGCATCCAAAAATTAAGATGGTCATCTCTTATTATAAGTCATCCGGCAACCGTATCCTTTAACCGAAAAGCAAGAACTGCTTCACGCTATAAACAGGTGTGGTAAGTCCCTGGTCGGTAATACCGGGTAAAAATATCACACTAAGCACAGATGAACTCAATATAAAGAATACTTTGTTCGACAGGGGAGGTACCACCGCCACACCTATATCTAGGTGAGCAGTTCTTGCGTTTCGGTGGAAGGGTGTGGTTGCCGGCTTACGACCATCTTAGTCCTCAAAAAAACACTAAGAACATCAATACAGAACAAAATACTTACAATAGTGATGATGATGCGCCGGCGCATCGACAGGCGGCGCTGCGGGCGGCGGCGCCAGGCTCTGCGTGTAGGTTAACGTGTTGTTACCGGTCCAAGTACCTAGTTAATATTTTTTTTTAATTAGTATTTCATCTCATTGACAGAATTAAGTTAAATGAAATGTCTTTATTTTTCATAGGCCTACGGGGGCACTTACAAATTGTCAGTTACAATATTTTTTCTTACAATACCACCAGATCGGAACACGAACACAACTGAGAAGATCCATTAAGAAACACAGTGGATTTGTCTTTTTTGATTGTATAATCTTTTTTTTAACAATTTGTTTTTTACATACATAGCAATAATATGATGATCATAGTGTGTTACATAAAAATACATAGAACCTGCCACCTCCACCAATGTTTTAGTATAAACAATTAAAGTAATTAAGCTCCTTATCCTCTATATACATTAATATAAAAACGAATCTCTATTTCTCTTGTTCATCGCATCACACGAGAATAGCTGAACCGACTTAGATGTTGAAAGGAGAAGATTTTTATAAAAGAAAAGTAGACATTTTGCAAAATAAAATTTAAGAAAACTTAACGAGCATTCAGGATATAAAATATTGTGAAATATTGTGTATTCAGGATATATAATATGTTATACTGTAATCTTACGTTTATTGCTATTTTCTTCAGATTCCGGCCCTAATTAAAAATAATTTATGTATACGAAATTATACCCCCACTGTACATAAAAACCAGACCACCTTGTTGATGTTGCGTACGATGCGGCAACGGACTCTGCTGAGGGGCGGGACTGCCGCTGGTCGCGAATCCGTTCTGCTGCACCTCCGTCACGGTGGCCACCGACGTCGCCGTGGGTACCGCGGCCACCGCAGCCACTGCTGCTGTTCCCACTGAAATTTGGAATAATATTCATTAAGTAATCTCAATGTGTGTTAACCAGTGATGACCTATGGCGCCAAAACGTGGTCTTTCACTGTAGGCCTCATTCGAAAGCTTAAAGTCGTTCAGCGTGGTATGAACAGGGCTAAGCTTGGAATTTCGCATCGATTAATATCCGTAGACGAACTAAGGTTCCCGACATAGCTCTCAAAATTAGCAAGCTGAACTGGCAATGGGTTAGCCACATCGCTCAAAGCCGATAACCGATGGGGAAGAGAGGTCCTCGAGTGGCGAAAACGTCTAGGCAAAAGGAGCACAGGTCGCCCCCCAACCATGGTGAGCTAAAGATAGCGGGAAATCGTTGGAGTCAGAATGCGGAGGACCGGTTGGAGTGGCGCTGTTTAAGGGAGGCCTATGTCCAACAGAGGACCTTAAAATGCTGATGAAGTAATCTCTAAACAGGTAAGCAGTTTAATAGATTTCTATATTTTTCACTTTTGATGGTGGGGTAATAGGGAGGAGGTATCTAGGAATCTATTAAACTGTTTACCATCATCCATCATCATCACCATCCATCCATTCATCAGCCTTTTAAGGTTCACTGTTGGACATAGGAGGAACTCAATCTTCGGGGGTAGCAACATATTCTGTGACTAACCTTATGATAGAATCTCATTACCTGACTGCATCAGAAGGATGGTAATGTTTTTTTACCTGGGTTATATAACAAAAGTATTTAAATGGCTGTGGCCATTTAGGACCATTAAGTGGCCTGCATGCTTATTTACTACTGAACAGGGCCTCAGTTCAGTAGTAAATAAGCATTCCTCAGTTCTATGTGAAATTAATATGTAGTTTAACCACAATACTATATAGTGATGTATTACATCTTTTTAGAATCCCGGCATAAATATAAAAACTATGCAAATTGTGTAAACAGTAATATTGTGGTATACATTTATACTTTGAATATGCTTAAATATTTTTTTATAGTTATTTAGTATTTAATATACGTTGGTTAACGAGTCACTGAAGAACATAACCTCTTAAATGCACAATAATGTTCTAATTAATCTATTGTATCCTATAAATTTTATGTATACAATCTAGAGTAAATTATGTTATCTGTTTTTATTAATACTACTTTCATTTACTACTGTGGTAATTCCAATAATCAAAATGGTATTAAAGAGATTATCCATATCTTACATCACTTTTATTGTATTATAAGCAAT
>DWNE01002269.1:0-19311 GCA_018249875.1 Cecropterus toxeus | reverse complement strand
GATCAAAAAATAATAATAAATAAATAAATAATAATAAAATTTAATTACTTTGTAAGGTGTATTTCTAATATGAAAAATCATATCTTTAAGTATATTTTGTATTTTTTTTTGTCGCTGTGTGAAATTCGCTCCAACCCCTCTCTTTTAAACTTGTAGATAGTAACTTAATCAGCTATGAAACAGCGATAAAATAATTAAAAACATAGCGATGATTTGCAATATATTACGGTAAATTGCACTTTGAACTCTGTCTGAACTCACGTACCAACACGGAGCAAACATCAGTTGTTATAAATACATTTTATTACGCACATTTGATAACATTTATTTTGACTACGAACTTTTCTATTATAATTAAAGATATATTATTAAATGACAATCACGAGCCATAATCGTGTCCGTTGCAGAAGTTAATTTAAATATTGGAGCAAATTATCTAATGGGAATTGGACATGCAGCAAGTGCATGTGGCAAAGGATGATAGTCAAGTTACTTGGGTTACTTACTGTTTAGGGGTTTCGTTGAAGAAAGTAATATTAGCAAATGAAAAAATATATATTGGCTCAATAAAAACTGCTTAATGATAATGAATATCATAGTCCCACGCAGTGGCGTAGCGAGGGGGGGGGGGGGCGGCCCGCCCCGGGCGGCACATTTAAAGGGGCGTCAAAAACAGATTGGGGGCGGCAAAAACAGGTTTGGCAACCTTGTTTCGTCATCAAGTTAGATTTTGGTCGTCAAAATTTGTATAACGTGTGGCGAGTTCAATTTCCGCCCCGGGCAGCGTAAGCCCACGCTACGCCACTGGTCCCATGGCTAATTTACATTTCAATCGATTTAAAAAGTTAAGCAACGTCGGCCGCCGTCGGGAGTTGGATGGATGATAGTTATTGTCAACAGAAATATCATGCTCACTTTCGTCATTACGAGAGCACATTAATTTTATTTATTAACCTTCGTTGTTATTGTCGGATGAAAGTAGCCTAAACTTGCCCGTGACCTAAATTTATGGGTGTTTTCTCAGTATATGATACAGGTAGGCCGCGACGCTTTTACAAATAAGCGTTAAAAAAGCGACGTGGAGTACTGTTTAGTAACTCCGGATGTTCAATATTTTTAGGCGGGGCAAAACTTAATAATGCCGCCACTGCCCACTTGAATTTCTTTTTACCAACATTTCAGCCATCAAATGGCCAATAATTGATGGTCATTAAAACGTATACGTGTCAAGAGCTCCACTTCCTACTGACTAGGCGACCCAAAGGTCAAAGTTAAATCAATTATGAGTTGCGCACTCGTTTACAAGGTTTGATTTTGACGCCCTCTGAACTTGCCGCCCGGGGCACATGCCCCGGCTTGCTCCCTCCCTAGATTGGGGCTACTGTTCAGACCTCCCCCTCTTGTAGAGAGAGACCCTAACCCAATAGTGGGACATATAAAAGGTTCCAACCAAGACGATCATACAGACTGAAGCTCGGACACACCTACCTAGCAATATAGGTATTAGTAATAAGAAATATTTAGGTAGGTATATAACAAAATAACAAAAACAGTACGTAACAGAATTTAATCTAAACAAGCCCGGTGAATAAATAAACAGCAGACATTCTTAAGCTTGAGCAGTTGTTAGTTTTACTTTTTACTTAGGCGAGTTGTAGCCATAATTCAGTGCAGCATATTGCTAATGTCCGCTGGTCGCCACTAAAAGATAAGGCGCCTTGTGACGTCTGCGACAATAAAATCGGCTTATCGTTACAAAGGACCTCCGTTTAATAAATATTTGAAATTTTCACCTTTACATTTTTACGATTATACTACTTGACTTTGTTTATATTGTATGCCATTACAATGCCTTTAGGAGAGTAAGGATAATAAATATTTCAAGAGCTATATTTTATTGATAGTGTTTTATTTACTTATTGAGCTTAGCTGTTTTATTAAGTTCGTATCAAACCGAGCACAGTGAATTATTAGAATTAACCATAGATTCACATAGTTTTTTAATTTTTGCCTTCATAGTGTCTAGGAGTAAGCGGCAGAGAGATATGAATGGACAAACCGACAGAAGGAAATAGCAAATATTCTTTTTGCAGCGCAACTTCTAAGAATCGTTGTGATTTGAAACTCGATGAAACGAAAATGCGTTATGAAAGCAGTTGTCAGCGCTATAACTAGATGGCGCTGTACCCCTTTCTGAATCACACTAACGTTTTTATTTTGTAGTTTGTATTAGAACTCAAGTTTGGTATAACCGTAATAACATGGCTGAATATGGGCTGCAGAGATTACAGAGATTCTATATGAAGTTGCTTACGAATGTCCATGGGCGGCAGTAACCACTTATCATCAGGTGGGCTGCTTGCTTGTTTGCTACTTCATATTAATAAAACATAATTATTTCATTGTATAATTATCACATTTTTTTTTATACCACGTGGGCATTGATCCATAAAAACGTGTGGAGCGTTATATTATCTACTTAACTTAAACATTGGAAATATTTTAAATTTTTACATGTATTTATTTCTCAATCATTTATCGATCAATTTAAATATTTTGTAAATAAGTTCAGAAACCTGCAAGTAGATATTTTTTTCATTTCTGCTTCTTATTGGTCGTAACCTAGTTTTGATCTTTAGCAACTTATAAAGACTGTAGATTCGTAAGATCAGTTAAAATGGTTTTAGTCCTATACTAAATTTATTTTTCTTCAAAACGAACCGTTTCCGTGCAGTGGGATAAAAAGTGTGAAATTTAGTTTTGGTGCTTGTGTTAATTTTTGAAGAAGACGAGACGAAGTAATAAATAAAAATAAGATATAATTTTAGATAATACTAAAAAAAAATGCTTAAAACGATAATAATTTTTTGTCTACACGTTTATTAACTCAATAAATATAAAAACTATTTTTGAGACAACATGAAGTAAGATGTTTCTGTTATAATAATCAGTATCTATTTTAATAAAATGTAGGTACAAATTTAATAACATTGTCAAAATAATATAAAATAGTTGCGCTCCGCGTTTAAAGTATGTAACCTAAATATAAAAAAAAAAAAATTGAAAGAGCGGATGAATTTCATAGAAATAAAAAAATAAATGTAACTTAAAGATATGGACTATAAATGTGTTAGAATTATTCCTTTTAAATTCAATAAATTTTCAAACACACAGACAAACGAACATGATAGTTTATAGATATTTCTATAGACTTTCACTCCTCCAAACTATTTTTTGGTATTATATGCGATGTACAGAGATGCACAATATTTTTTAAAATATATGTTTAGACTTACAAATTTACTGAATGTAATATCAGCTAGATAATTATATCGGAGTTTGAAACTGCTTACAGTCCAATGCCCATTAAATTGTTCATATCAATGAATTTGTTACGCTCGAAATAAGCTTTAGCTTTGAGCTGCCACGGATAAGACCCGGAATAACCCATTTCATATGCGAATGTATTTAAAATTATTTTAAAATTAACCAAATTTACTTATATTTATTTATACTTCTATACTTATACATACATAAAACATTATAAAGCTAAAGAAATAGATTTGTTGAACGTGTTAATATCAGGAACTAATTGTTCGAATTAAAAAAATAATTTTGTGTAGAATAATTCATTGATTGAAGAATATCACGCTATGTTTGTTTGTTCGTTTTCTTATGTAGTACCGGGTGAAACTGAGTACAGCTAGTAAAAACACATTCATTCATACATACATACATTCATATTATTTTATGTAAGTTACCGTGATTATAAAAGAGTTTTTATCTAGAAAATCAACTGTAACTGAAAAATAACTGTTTTCATGATTTTTTGCGATGGCATTGGCGCTTCAGCTTTTAACCCACTTCCCAAAGGAAGGGAATTATGTATTCATCACGTATATTTTTACGGCTTTTGACGGCAGTGTACTAAATACTAAAATGTTACCTTTTCACTCAGAAGTAGCCTCGTATCTGCAATGAACATCAGTTATGAATTATTCCTTTTTTATTAATATCAAGTGACATGTTTCATAAGCTGCACTGAACATTAATTAAACTTAATATTCGTTTGCTACCATCATATATATTAATATATAAAAATGTGATAGGTTGTGTCTGTGTGTTATTTAATCACGCAAAAACGATGGTTCGATTCACATAAAATTTTGCATGGATATAGCTAATTTAACTGGTTAGTCTATAGGCTAGTTTTGATTTCGATTTTTTTACTTTAAGATGGCGACTATTATAGTGACGTACTTATCCCCTTTGGTTTCAATCTTTCATATTTCCATTTTTAATAAAAAGAGGAAGTTAAAACAGTACACTTTTGATGCCATACACGTGGTTAACATTTAATTTTCTACCCAAAAGGTCCTAATCAGATTTCGTGTACCTCAAAGGTTAGCGAGCAGGTAAAACCTACACTGTCATGTAGCGAAGCACGCGTACCTTACCTAGTCCACTATTAAATACTAAAAGGAAATCAAATAATTGTAAAATAATAAAACATGTACGAAGTATGTATTCGTAACTGCGAGTAGTTGTCGATGAGAAAGAAACAACCAAAATTGGCCAAGTGCGATACGAACTTGCACGCAGAGCATTACGTACCATCAAATTTTTTTTTATTAGCGTTTATGTTGTTACCCTCTCGGTAATCAATGGGGACATTGATTACCCAAATGGTAAAAATGGGACTGCATTCATAATACCACGGTCCGTCTGTCCGCATGTCTGTCAACAGGACGTATCTCATAAACCGTGATAGCTAGACAGTTGCCAGGTGGTGGAATCATTGTAGTTCGACCGGGGAAGTACCACCGCCACACCTATTTCTAGCGTGAAGCATTTCTTGTGTTTCGGTGGAAGGGTGTGGTTGCCGGCTTTTATATGAGGCGACCATCTCAGTCCTCGGGAGTAGCAACGCATCTGTGGTCGACTTCATATAGAATCCCTGTTCTATATGAAGTTGCTTACAAATGTCCATGGGCGGCAGTAACCACTTACCCATCAGGTGGGCTGCTTGCTCGTTTGCTATTTCATATTTATAAAAAAAAAACATAATTATTTATTCAAAGACGGTACTTTTTTGCATTTCTATCGCGATGGCATCGGTGCTGTGAAAATCACATAAAATTATACGTTGTAACATATCGATTAAATTAACGCGAATTGCAAAAGTTCCGTACTAATATATGGATATATTAATGTGCAGTGGGTCGCCGCGTCATATGTTTTTAGAGTGTTCCTTCCTCCTATCGCGATAATACATAATTATGTCGATTTTTTTTGTATTACCATGCAGATTTGTCGAATGTGTGTTTCATCGCAAAATGTGGAAAGGGACGCAGGTGCGGCTTAGTAACAATAACATTCGAATTTTTCTTCATCAGTTGAATGTTCATCCAGCATTATTGAAACGCAACTGTGTTGAAATCTCACCAAGGAAATCCAATCATTCCCGACCTCCTATGATGACGTGGCGGGCTAAATTTACTATACACTTACTTATTGACACGTTCCAAAAATACACCAAACTCTTGGCAAAACTGAACGGGCGTTAACATCGCTATCAGCCGCATAATGCCCAACTTACATATACATAACCAACCGAGTAATATCTACGTGTATAGACGCTCGCGATGCCCCGTCGACTATCTATGTAGATGAACTACTACGTCAGCATATTGTGTAGGTACACGTACATAGCTATCATCGGATAGTATGAAGTTCTCGGAGTCGCTGGGTCGCACGCCGCCGGCTCGAGCCACGAATTTTTTACGGTTGCATACGTATTAGAATATGCAGTTTCACGGAGGTCGTTACGTTGTTTCGAGTACTTTTGATGCAAACAGCCTCTATATGATGTTATTCGCTTTTTTCGTGTGCTACTAACTGGGCACCGGAGTGTGCCTACCTCTCAGATGCCTGTTTTGACTTTGTTTAATAAATATTAGGTCTACTTTTCCAAATTTAATTTATTTGTCAATGTGGTTTGATGTGATGATAAAAATCTACGATATAACCGGTAGTATAATTTTTTTCCAAATTATAAAGAACTGTTCTAATAAAATTCTATGTTTATACTAATAACAAACTAATCTGATATGATAATACGAAGAAACCAAGCCTATGGTCCATCAATTTAATTTTGCAAAATAATACTCCAGCTACGTATGACTGGCCGCCTCTAAAGACTACAACCTAGTACCGCTAGTAGCACAAGTATTCGAGTCTAACAAAAGTTGTAATCTTTTTCTCACGAAATTTAAGTTTCTTACAAGTTTGTATAATCTTGACGTCTAAGCCAGTAGGTACGAACAAACTACATTTGGTCTCCCTTTAAAGTAATACAAACTTTGAAATTCTCATAAGACAACAGATCCAGTGGTGTGTTAGCAATGATTTGGTAATAAAAATTGCAAGCCATAATTCCATTCTTTCACTCATTGGAAAAATCAACGGCATACTTTTTGCCTAAAACAGTGATGTGAAACTATTGTGTTCTACTTTATACGATGGGATATCACTGGGACAATTTCTCTAGTACGACCCCAAAGAGAGGCGGCAACCACTTATCGAGTAGCCCCGTGTTCAGTTGATGTAGAAATTACGTAAAAAATTCAACTGTAACGTAACAAGTTCAACTCTTTGTTCTACAATAGATAGATTAAATTGCAAAAACTGTATCGTACCTTATTAGAACATTACGCACGTGAATCCGCATCTTACCGTGGTCTAATTTTAGATCAGTCATGATCGCACCAGAATGGAAAGTTTCATACACGGCGAGATCTGCTGAATCAATTAGTCAACTTTAACGTTACATATAAATGTAGCACGCAATTTTTACTTCGTTTTCTAAAACGCACGTGCATCAGGGAGAAATATGATATGGCGATAATTACTGTGTTACTACATAATATCTACTCCAGTTACAAATATTGAAGTAGAATCCCGAGCCCATTTTACAGTGCACTTCTTACAAAACAGTGCCATAATAATATAATTTATTTATTATTAAGTCAATAAAATGACTCATCAATACAAATGCCAAAATTACTCTGTAATAATTTGTTAGGTTTTCCTGATATTTATCATTGGATGACAGCGATAACAGTCGTTAGGCCTTGGCCTTTTAGACAGTTTAAAAGTCTTTAAAGACTAGTTGATCAATAAGACGTACCTTACTTTCCAATTGCAAATTGAACAACATGGTTGATTGTTCAGGGCTTCCCCACTGAATGTGTTATTTGTAAAAAGGGGTATAGTATGAAGGTATACACCTATAAATTCGTTTTCAGTTTTTTTGGGACATTTACGATATGAAACTGTAAAATGTGTTCATAGAATTTTCTATGGTTTAAATACAGAATTTACTTCTACGTGTTCTCAGTCGTGCACATGCCGTATTTCATTTCAAGAGTGTGGTAGGCGTTTCAAACTCTAACTTTAAAGTTAGCATTTCTCGATATTGATTACAGATGACCGTGGTGGGTAAAGTGGGGAACATAACCTCCTAATAAACGTGGACGGTTTGATCCTTTTCTACCCTGATATAAATACTTAAACTTAAAATAATTCTTATACTGAACTAGAATTGATAAAATTTGGAAAACAGTGAATTATCCAAAAGTGTATTTCAGGGCTGTTGCATTGAAACCATCTGGCTCCCATCCTTCAATTGAATCCGCGGTGAAACAGGAGTGTATTCGTGTGACCGGCTGACCTTAACTCTGTAACTACACCGCGAACCGTGAGCTCTGTTGTTATGGCTCTCGGTGGCAATGACCCTTTAATTAGATGGACCACCAGTCCGTTTTAAATCTCGATAAAATCATTAATGACGGATGAAATCACTGTAATAATTTTCGTTTGGGTATATAAATTACGTATTTAAAGTCGTAAAATTAATTATATCTCGCCCGACTCACTTATTTGAACATTTGTGTTGTATCGAATTGATTCTTCACCGACCGATCAGTTTATTACGTTCAAAATTAATGATACTATTTAAAATATCGTTTGACCTTATACGCAGGTCTTACAAATGCATATTATTAAATATCAATTGGAAAATAAATAATAATTCCGGTCAATTATAAACGGTGATGTAGCCACGGTCAATAGCCATTTAATAAAATGTCCAGCCATCAGACAAATACAGTGATGGTAAAGCATCGATATTAATCGCCCGCAACTAACGTGGTTATCACAGGCATGGTTTGGTTTGGAACTGTTGCGGGCCATTGTGCTCTCCTTCGTCGTGCTTGTGTTGTATGGTGTAACGGTAAAGTACGCCATTTTTATGTGTTCTCCACGAGGAGGCACAAATGACCGATGCAAAATAAGTGGCGTGTTTCTGATTTTAGCTACTAGGTGAGAGTGAGATATTTTTGGGTTTACTACTTTGGTTCACGCAATTATTGTTTTTCATAAATTTCCTACAATCTGTGTGTTATCGTTTATTTATTAAACGACGGTTTATTAACTTTATATGCTTTATTTATATGTCAGTCGTATAGTTTTCCTTGTATGATGGAAGGTTAGATACTTAAGCCATCTTCAATTGCAAGTAGACTGATACGTAAGTTCCTTATGTAATATCATTACCCCCACGCAGCCTTACAGCGATGGTCATTGACAAAAACTTCAGGACCCTGAGTAGATCCTAAAGGTTGCTGGGAGACATAAAATTAAATAGACTAGACATTGTTTCATAGCAGGATATAAAAGCTATTATAAAATATAGTTCATAATCGTAATTCAGCGAATTTTTTAGATTGTCGACTTCGGGACTATGTACTAAGTATGTCCTGTGTATGTACTAAACTAACACATGTTTAAATTAATTGATATGTTTACTTTTTGCGGCATAGCATAGAAGCCCATCTCACTTGTTATTTTTTTTCAAACACTGTTGTTGTATGAACACTGCCACTAAACCTCTATATATTTTGTAATAGCTTATACGTTATAACGCCATGCAGTGGTGCTAATGTCTTTTCTGCTCATTGCATCACGTCCGTTATTACTCTGTAACCTGTTTCGTATTTATATATGAAAGTGGATATTACTTTATGCATGGGTAAACAGATTTTAAACGGTTCGTTAATTTTAGTTTTGATCACATGTCAAAAATTTAAATTTCTTACCGTGATATTTTGACCCGACTGCGTCAAAATGAGGGTGATGTTTTTCGAGCGTATGTATGTACGTACGTGTTTGAATGTATGTCCATTTCTTTAGCATGCGCTACAGCCCAAACGGTTTGACAGATTGTGACGTATCACATATCATTAGAATCGTCTCAGCATGCAGAGTGACATAGGCTATATAATAATATAATTTTTAAAAATAGCGCCTAAAAATAAAGGAAAAATGGGTGGAGAGAAACCATTTTTTACTACGACAATATGAGTATCAAATGAAAGTTCGTAAATAAACCAATCTCAAAAAATATATATATTATAATATTTTTGTTTCACTATTTTAACAAGAACTCACATAAGTGCTAAATTAAATATATATCACTATGAACCAACAATTTATTTTTAAGCAGTCTGGTTTTTGTTTCAATGTTTTTAATGATGTTAGTAGTTTATAATTGCGTGACAAGGTTTAATAATTATTCACGTCATCGGCATTGTTTACAACAATATTAATTATTTGTTCACAGACTGCGTCTATTTCGAGACGTCGTCGACGTCTCCGTACCAAATCCGGCGGATAGAGGAACTGAACAAGACGGCAACAGGCAACGTGGAAGCGAAAGTCATGTGCTTCTACAGGAGGCGGGACCTGCCCAATCCGCTCATACAATTAGCTGATAAGCATCAAAGTGAGTAGCATTGCATGATAATACGGTAAACGGAAAAATTCTTGAAGATAATGTGTGAAAACCGTGTTGATTTCACAGCGACAGCAACGTCTGATCGATTGTTTCTACCTAAAGCAACTGAATAACGTGGCGTATGTAGCCGACCAAAATAAGCCCAAATTAATAAAAAAAAATTAGACCAGACCAGAAGTCAGCTCCATGCGTTGTTATCTCCGATAACTGACGATGGAGGAGGAATGCCTCATGAGTATTTCTGCATGTGCATTGTTTACAAATTGTATACACCAGCCCTCGTTTATGGTAAGGCTGCAACTGTTGTTGGACCACGAGGTGTACAACCACCTTTAAAATAGACTTGTAGAATTACTTATTGCGGTGTTGCACCGTTTAGAAGGACAAGGTTATACAAACTTTGTGATCGCTCCACCTTAACCCTCAATATCGTAAAGCTCTCTCTTATTTAAATTTTAGTTTATTTATACGAATGCATGATCCTACAGTCCATTTGATGTTAAATGGCAATTGCCGCCCGAGGACATCTGTGCAGGTGAGACAAAGATGTGTTGCTACCTCTGAGAAGTAATCCTGAATGCGTTGGATTAGTACGTTTCTCTTGCCACACTTTTATACACAGAACTTAACATTGTTGTAACAGAAATAGGTCTGAAACTAATGATGACCTGCGTGGCCAGCGGTCACCATTCCTGTCTGAAACGCAATGGGTCCCGGGTTCGATCCCCGGCCAGAGAGAAATGTAAATGATTAGTATAAATTTCTGTTCTGGGTCTGGGTGTTTGTGTATTCGTCTTTGTGTGTCCATGGCACTCACGACACAGGAGACAATTCTAATGTAGGGCTATGAGTGTAGAAAGCGTTTATCATATTATAATGGCCTCTATAATATTTATAATCATACCAGCACGGTAATAGCATTACCATGATACCAGTAAGGATCACGTGTCCTAACTGGTAGTGATCACTTAGCATCCAAAACATTGTATTGCGATTTGCAACTTATAATATACGACCCGACGCCGCGGCCCGAGAAACGACGCGATCTCGATAACGCTCGCGCTTAGTATGGCGGGAGATAGATAACTAGATTAGCCTGTATTTCGGGTGCATACATAATTAAATAATTCATAATTGAATAATTAGGTTCAAATAATATATTTCTCATAAAAAAACATACAGTTTTTACATAAAATGAGATACAAATGTTCTTATATTATTCGTTTACAATTTTTGCCTCTGGAGCATAATGAAAGGCAAAGGTTAAGTTAACATTTTACAAGAGGGTAGGTTATAACATAAACGGACATAAGCAGAAACTCGTGTAAATTGTAAGGGTTAAGTCACATTAATTAATTATTGAATTTTTTTCGCATATATTTTTTAAGTTTCGCTTTATATATATTAATATTTTCACATTCTTTTATTTCATTAGGTAGTTTGTAATTACAACTTCAAATCGCTAATAAACATTAAAAGCCTATTTTTATTACGTCATAAAACATTAAGGACGACCCGCGTGGCGAAGTGGTCACCATACCGGTCTGACGCGCAGTGGGTCCCGGGCTCGATCCCCGGCCAGGCAGAAATGTGAATGATGAGTTCAGATTTGTGTTCTTGGTCTGGATGTTTGTGTATACGTATTTGTGTGTCCATTGCCCCACGACGAAGTGTAGGAAGTATTTATGTTTAAGGTAATAATATTTAAAAAATTCCTAAATATATGGTTGAAACCATACTTAGACACCGGTCTCATATGGACACAATCGGTGTGCATCTGTCAGACATAAAACTTCGCTACGACATATCTTAATAACTGTTGAAGATATAAGTATACAAATACAATTATAAGTGTCATTTAATTATTGATTAAGTTAATCCAATATGTAAAGGAGAATAATCCCATTTGGCATTTTATTAATGGACAAGCTGAACACATACAGCCTTGTTAGTGAGTATTTTCAATATGTAGGAAATGTGTTGAGTTAATATTCTGCAATTGGCGGCTGCGTCACGCGGACCCATGTAGCTAAACGCGTGTTTGATTCTTTTCTATAAATAGACGATTATCCTATATTAAGAGTGGCTACGAGGAACTAATACTCGCCGCAGATGTATGAAAGCGTTTAATGTTGAAATGATATTGTTCATATTACGCACATTTCGTTTTTCTGCCACATTCATTATTTTTGACAAATCTTCATTATAACTTTTGAACTCGCTATATTCAATCAATAGGCCTGAAATCTTGTAGCATTCGTTTCATTCTTAAATAAGGTTAGGACATTTAAAAAATATAAAAGTGATTTAGTCTAACTTTATGAATAACCAATATTATAATATAGATCATAAACCTAATTAATAAAACCTTTTAAAAACTGCGAGGAAATAAAGTTTAGTTATGAAGGTGAGATAGAACGCTTTGGGGTTCAAAAGAACCCCCGCTACAATTATTTCTATCTAATAATAGTAGTATTAATATTATACAAATAATAATATTGTTCTTCTTTTTAACATTAAAGTAGTAAATAAAATACAGTCATTTTGATGGTAGGTAATAAATGCCGCCCATGGACATTTGAAAGCAACTGCATATAGGATTGACGTTCTATTTGAAGTCAATCACAGATACGTTGCCACTCCCGAGGACTGAGATGGTCGCCTCAAATAAATGTAGCCGGCAAACACATCCTTTTACCCCAAGAACTGCTTCACGGTACAAATAGATGATCAAATTAAAGGATTTAATTATTTTAACAGTTCTTTCTTGATATAACATTTACTCTTTATAAATAAACCATCTCTATGAACAGTTGTCGTCAACCTATTATTGGCCCACTGCTGGGCACGGGTCTTTTCTCAGAATGAGAGAGTTTTAGGCCATAGTCCACCGCGCTGGCCACGTGCGAATTGATAGACTATCAACAGTTTGGTCAATTTAAAGTTTTCTTAAACGCGGACGACACCGCAGTGTATATCTAGCCAATAACAATAGTAATCGTCCAATTTGTCAGTTACAGTTTTCAGGATGATGTGTAAAATAAGTAATTGAACAACGTTATGTTCATATCCGCACCCGTCTCATGTCGCCCTTGCAAATTATGACAATGGCTAATTGTGTACTGCCATAGTGGCGTAGTACGCTTGAATTGAACCAATATGGAGGGGTCCGGTATGGTCTTTCATAATATTAGACCGTTATCTATACAAATGTGTGTCGATTTTTTAAAACATCCAGTTATATATATTTCATACTATAAGTGTGGAGTCTGAATGCGGTAAAACTGGCTTTAACTGACGATTACAACGATGCGCACCGTGCAAAGTGCAACTATAAACATTCTAGGGTCAATCATTTGGGACTATTAGGTCCTAGAACCCAAGGTCAAATCGTAAATCCATTTACAATATTTTTCGCAGCGAAATTAAAGACTTTCACAGAGTGCCAAGTAACTTAGGTTTGCTGATGGAAAAACAGCGCATGTACAGATTTTGATCGCGAATTTTCTTCTTTTATTACTTTGTTCGTAATAGTAGGAAATAGGAATATAAACCATTACTTTTAATCCATTTTACAAAATGATATGTTCATAATCAAAAGTAATATTTCATGCTGACTTGCAATGTAGAAAGTTTCCGATTCTATACCAGGAAAGACTTAATGGTATAACAGTAAACCTTGTAGGTATTTTTAATATTTATTTATCAATTATGTCAACGTTGTCGCAGAAGTCACAGTTTACGTAACAGTAGATCTCGTGCAAAATGAACAGAAGCTTTTCCATTACGCAGTCGTCACATAAAGCCGTTGTTACTGTAGGTGCTATGCTCGTGAAAGTTATACATATAAGAAGATCGCGTTTTACATAGCATAGCATTCAACACTTAACTTGCCAGTTAACAAAGGTAAGCATAATTATACACGTTCGTAGTTCGCGGAGGCCATTACCTCATTTCCAAGAACGTACAACTTTGACTACAGCTAGACAATTGTGTCGACGCTTAGGTACTATGAAATTGATCAAGATAAACATCGAACTCGTAAACTCACGTGAACTCGATCCAACGTCTCAACGTGGCTATAAAGGCGAAGTGGGGTCACGCGAACACGCAAATGCGACGATCCCCGGCGATAAGTGCGACTACCAGCTTTACTATTTTTTTTTTATAATACACAATTATCGAACGAGCATTCAGACAACCTAGGGCCCCTATTCACTATAACTATATACACACGTACATAACCCAATGGCGTTAGGTTAGGCCTTTGCCTTTATATAGCTTGTGTATTTATTAATAGTAATGAATGACTTTCGCTATATGTATTTATGTTATTGTCAAATATTTTAAACGCGATGAGATAATAAGCGCTCGGTTTGATTTCTCAACGTGCTTTCAGCTAGCACGGTTCGAGAAACGTGCGTGAAACTTCAGAGCGGGCTATTGCTTAATAAACAATTAATTGAATATTTATGTAGAGGAAATATACATTCAGGAGGAAAGCTTTATTTATTTCGTGCGGGGTTAAATTTTTATATAGTTATTGGCAAGGAATTTCTTTGGTGGTAAGACTTTGCTGTCTATGGACATGTGTCATCAGTCACTGGTAAGGTTGGAGTCCTACATCGGCAATTGATTTATTTCTACACATCATTAACAAGTGAAAATGTCTCGTATAAATGCTTCTCCTTTATTAGACTTTATTCCATTTGCTAACACTGTTATTAAAAAGACCTACGAAGGCCCGCGTGGCGGAGCGGTCATCATGCCGGCCTGACATGCAGTAGTTCCGGGTTCCATCCCCGACCAGACATGCACCTGAATAATGAATTTAGATTTCAGTTCTGAGTCTGAGAATTTGTTTTATTCGTTTGTGTATGTTCATGTCACCCACGATACAGGAGAAAATCCTATGGGGCTATGAGTGTAAAAAGCGTTATAGCGTTTAATAGGTGAAGCGATGATGCCACTTCAGTTCAACTACGAAAGGGTTCAATAGTTCTACCTTCAAACATACTTTGCATAGACCTTGGCCACCATCTTTCCGTCGATGCGGAATGTTCGAGAACGCGAAATATTTTATTGCATCACGGTATCAAACCACGAGTTGAACTCTCGAAGGTTTTACATGCATACTGTTACGTTCTAATATTAGAGTGACTGTTTACTTTAGTTCTGCATATTCGTTTACGCTATATCTGAGGGAAATAATTTCGTGTACTAATTATATTATTACTGATTAAAAATGAAAATACTCTCTGGGGTCGATGGGATTTTGTGGAATGCACGACACTCAGGTTCTACCTTGTAGCAGCAAATGTAGGACTAAGATGGTCGCCTCATATATAAGTGAGCCGGCATCCACACCCTTCCACCGAAATGCGAGAACTGCTTCACGCTAGAAATGGTGTGGCGGTGGTACTTCCACGGCCGAAATGGTTCTACCACCTGGTACTTTAGGCACCTGATAATTTTGGCAGTTTATTTGAGGCGATTATTATTAAGTGAGGCGTTCTTATCAAAACCATAGAAGTTTCAACGCATTTGACCAAACTCAAGCGAAAGGTTAAGGGTTGGTTACAAATACCGGTACTTATACGATGCAGAGACTATATCACGTTATCGTTATTTATCATGCAGCAAAAAAGTGTAAAACGCCAACGCTCGTGTTAATTAAAATTGGAAATTACACTCCTATAGCGATTTTCCTATTACAGCATAATTTCATTGATCGGCATTGGTCACCATGGTCGTTCGATTATTCTGATCTACAAAACCTGTTTCTTTTAAGAAGTCAATTAAAAGGGTATAGTTAAGGTTTTCATAAGGTAAAATGTTGAGTTCCGATTGCACGAATTATAACGTGAAGTAAAATTGAAATACATTTAAAATAAGATAAGAAATGCTAAGATTAAAAAAAACAGACGAATTGAGAACCTCCTCCTTTTTGGAAGTCGGTTAAAAATTAAAGAATAGGCTAAGGAGCTCTCCTTATAACTGGGCGCAGCCTGGAGAGCGTGTGATAGTGACCTACAGTAACTAAACTTAACTTTCTATATAGGTAACGATCTACTGTTCTACACTATTCGCGAGCCCTAGCCCGCTTTTTGCTACAAAACGGTTATGACATATGTGTACTCGCAATAAAGCTATAATCGCTTCGTTAAATATTTTATTGGTGCCAATTATACCATATTTCAACCACGTAGTCATCGCCATGGCATATCGGGGCGCTTATGCGGACACGGGACAGCTGTTCATCGAAGGTGTGTCCATTTGACATTGAAATAATTAAACGCAGCTGTCGTTTTCGAACCTCAAATATAAACTTTGGTGAACTACCTTTCATACAACATGTACATGAAGTTCCATAAAATGTGTAAAAGTATGCGATAATTATTAATTGTTACTCTTTTTATCACGTACTGTATTTGAATCGATTGAGACGTTGTTTGTTTATTTATTTAGGGGCAAAAATACGGACACTCACAGTCAGTTTCCGATCTTTAGTCTTCATGTCAACTACTCCCTGAAATATGTGCTTCCATCGAGAATCGAAGGCGGGACGAATTCTAAAACTACTGCGACAAACTTCTAGCAGGTTTATAATATGTGGTGTAAGTGCAACGGAAAATATAATAAAGCAAATTTAATTATAACTTGATAATTTAAAACATCACGGTCCAACTTTTCCCAACTACTTATTACTGAGCTCGTCATGATTAAGCGCCGGATTTGAAAGCGCCAGGTTGTGCACACTCGCCCGGCATCTAGCTGGCGACTTTAATCAATTCTAATTAAAACCGAAACATTCATCCCATCGACTTTCATTAGACGACCCTCCGGTTGAATAGCGTTATTTACAGGAAACTTGGTAGACGCGAAACCTGCGTGCATAACGTCGACGACCCGTTTGGTGGTGCGGTCACCATATTTGTCTGACACGCAGTGGGTCCTGGGTTCGATCCCCGGCCAGACAGAAATGTGAATGATGAATTTAAATTTCTGCTCTGGGTCTGGGTATTTGTGTCGTCTTTGTGTGTCCATAGCACCCACGATATAGGAGAAAATCCTACTGTGGGGCTATAAGTGTCGATAACGTTTATTTGTATGTGTGTGTATTATGTTATAACGCGATTCCGATCCCGCATACTACATTTTGTTCCGCTATTCCATGCGTTAAAAAGTATGAGACGGGTATCTTGCTATTATACTTTTAAATTTATTTATTTATTTTCATAGAACTACTACTATGCGCCTAAAATACAAATAAGCTAGTTCGTCCCTCCCCTCATGTCACCCATGACGTTTTCAGGAACCAGAAGCACAACTGCTAAATCTATGGTTTGAAAATGAACATGTTCGAATCGGACTCGCGTACCCTTCGTACTCGAGTCCGATTCGCGATTCGATTCCTTAATATTGTCTATAAAAATGGCACATTTCTTGTATGGAAAACTCCATTGCACACACACACGGACGGACACATTGAAAGCGAAGTCTTAGTATTAGTAATAAGGTCCTGTTTTTACCCTTTGGATACGGAATCCTAAAAACATAAGAATTATGCTATATCATGTGGCGCTAATTCTACGAAAATCTCAATGAGCGAGTGTGGGCACTTGACTAGGTTATTGTATTTCTTACTTCATTTCACTTAAGCAATTGAATGAATTGTGAATGTTAAATTCACTTTGAGGCAAAACATAAAATTATAATTATGTTAAGTTTCAAACATAATTATAATATTGATACGTTGACAAAGCCGGGCGCGAGTGAACTCGTTTAACCGGTTAATTTTTAAATTGAACTGAATTTTGATGGGCTCCTAATAAGCAATGAATTGAATAATGAATTGAATCAAATTTTGCTTGTAATTGATATAATAATGACTGATTTACATTGACTAGGGTTCTTTTTTATTTCTTACATTACTTTTTAAGATTTTTCATTTATTTAAGTATGCTTAGATTGAAAATATTTATCTATGTGATGGCTGGTAGTAGAAATACTGTAAGCCCTGTGTTGGACAAATCCAAAACAGGGTAGGTACAAAGACCATAAACAGTGATTAATTGTTATCATCCTCATCATCCTTTTCTTCTTAATTTCTACGTATTCATGACAATTCACTCTAATGTAATCTAATTTAATGTATCTACTATTATGCAGACGACCAACAAAATAAGCTGCCGTCAAAACTTAATCATTAGTAAATAGGCTTATAGCTTTTAACAAAAGGCTCTGTTTTTTTATGTAGTCATGCTTCCATGCATATTGTAAACGGTATCAACAGAAATTTCTTTCACATTTAAGTAACTACAGTACCCACTTTTAAATATGGTTATATATTTAAGCACGCTATGGAATCCATTTATAGGACGTAGTATTGACATTACTACATTTCCGAATTTATAGTTCATTTTATGAGTAGGTACATATAATTCATAAAAATAATTTTATTATAATTTATACATAGACATTAAACGGTTTCGAAATCTATTAGTTTCGCAACCGTACAGCAACGTGAATAGTATAAAATATGAATAAAAAGCTGACATTAATAAGTGAATTATATTATGTAATTATTACAACATGATGTAGATAAAGGACGTGTCAATTACAATGACGAAAAATGTGTTAGTACTATTTTAGTCGAATCTACTTGTCAGCTAAACACCAATATTAATAACAGCATAACTAAAATTAAATTTGCCCATTGCAGAACTCACGAAGATATAAATAGGTAACTTGTTTAAAAAATATTTCAACCAGAGATATTCAGTTTGAAAAAACAGTAGAATAAAGTCTAGTAAATTTGTTATATGCCCTGTCACCTTTGTGGTAAGAAAGTAGGTTTTTGAGATATGGGTCAAATTTGGTTATGGACCTACCGGAAGAAAAACCTTTCTAGAATTGAAGGTAATGTTTATCAACAAAATCCTCATAATGACAATCCCTAGTACGAAAACCGTCAGTTCATCTGGTACGGTACGCACGTACCTATGTTGGAATTATAAGCTTATGTTTTATCACATATACGCGGTTTGTGGTACATATAGACGCTTCTACACTCAAAGCCCCGCAGTAGGATTTTTTCCTGTGTCTTAGGTGCTATGGATACACAAAGACGAATATACAAACACCTAGATTCAGAGTAGAAATCTAAACTCATCATTAACATTTTGTCTGGCCGGGGATCGAACCCGAGATCCACTGCGTGTCAGACCGGTATGATGATTGCTCCGCCACGCGGGTCGTCATACGTATGCCAACTCCAGAGTCCAGAGCCACCACAGCGCCTACAACTATTTTATAGCAGCAATGTTCCGTTAGACAAAAATACTTGCTGGCTACCTTTCAGGGACAGAAAAGCATCTTCGACGACCCGCGTGGCCGAGCGGTTACCATACCGATCTAACGCGCAGTGGGTCCCGGGTTCGATTCCCGGCCAG
>DWNE01002268.1:0-19320 GCA_018249875.1 Cecropterus toxeus | reverse complement strand
AACGCTTTCTACACTCATAGCCCCACAGTAGGATTTTCTCCTGTGTCGTGGGTGCCATGGACACACAAAGACGTATAGACAAACACTCAGACCCAGAACAGAAATCAAAACCTATTTTTAATAAAACAGTATACTCTCGTAGGTATATGTATGTATCTCTTAGGTATAAAGGATCTATGTATGTGATATTTCATCATCACACTGGGGCTATGAATTTCCTTCACTTAAACTATATGTCTAATGAAGAAAACATTACCTCTTAGCCAACGTCACGACGTCCAAATCCTGCTTCACTCTGACAGCGAGATGTTCGAACCTGTTGCTCTCGGCAACATTGCCCATCGCGCGGTAGTGGTCCCGGTTGGTCAGACACAGCTTTAACTGACCGGTGAGCTGGCTGTGCAGCCGACTGACCACGTTGTCGTCGTCTAGGGAAATGGACACGTCCTCTGGTGGGTCACAATCCTCAGCTGATACTATGTCAAACCTGAGGAAAAAATACATATATCTTTACGAACTAATCCAAATTATATAAATAATATTTTTAACAGACCTTGAAAAAGATATTCTAATCGTGAAGTTTTTAATATACGTTTAAGGCGACGGAAATAACTTTCATAAATACAAAATATATAAAATATAGTAAGACTAAGATGGTCGCCTCGTGTAAAAGCCGGCAACCACACCCTACCATCGCAACGCTAGAACTGCTTCACGGCGGAACTGCTTCAGAAATAGGCGTTGGTACCTCCCAGGTCTAAAACTCTTTTATTCTGAGAGAAGACGCGTGACCAGCAGTGTGATAGTAATTGGTTGACGACATCCCTGGTCAAACCATATACTACCACCTTGCAAGGTCTGACTGAATGTTTGTGTATGTTAAGGTATTCATGGCTTCCAAGTCATAAAGTTATGAGCCTAGAAATCTGTAAAAAATATAAATGTTTATGTGCCTCACGTGTGTTCAATCTGTTTTTTGGCTTGCGGCGGCAAAGGTAGCGATTTGAAGTCGACGAGGAGGCCGCCTCTAGCCGCTTCTATCACGGAGTCGAAACCTTTCGCAGCTCGGAGGTATTCCTTGGCCTGCTCGATGTTACCTGTTCGAAATGATAGTCTAACGTATATTTGCAACTTTAGGTTTCATACTAAAATTGACGTAATAATCTGGTACTAAAACAAAACAGAAAAATATTGCTTTGCACTCGTTAAAGTACTGTCACGATAGACCAATTTACATAAAATTATTTATGAACACATTTAGTGCGTATATGTTTTTTGCTTCGTTTGATGAGTACTGACTAACAGTTTCTTTCAAAATTTTTCACTTCATTCCTTTCTCTGCCACTCTATCTATTCCTCGACCATATCTCACCTTACCATAATGAAACCTTTTACATCTCCACCATCAATACGCTATAAAACCCCAAAAGAAATTCAAAAACCGCACATCGTGAGTACCCGCAACATATTAAAATGTATCAATTCCGCGATAACATCAGCTTAAAATTACATAAAAACTCCAAACTCAAAACTTCCATATCCCCATGGACTCTGCCTTAACACCTTACTCACCAGCCTTCTTAGCCCTGAGCGCAGCCTCCCGGAACTCCTTCTGCCTGTGCAGCAGCAAGGCCAGCTGCTTCTCGTACTTGCCGCGGGGCTGCGGCCCGGCGGGGGGCTGCGGCCGCGACGCGCTCGGCGTGCTCGGAGCGCTCGGGCTGCTCGGGGTGCTCGGGGACGGGTGGGACTATGTAAAAAATATAAAAAATAGTATTTTAAGTACCCTAGTACTATAACAATATAAATAATGCAAAAATAATCGGCCGATAAAAAAAATCTTAAAATATATAGAGCTCTTTTATAAAATAAATTTAATTAATAAATAATATAACAACCGTAATTAATCAACTAATTTCCGCTACGAATTTCACTAAAACGTAAATTAATTTGTAACTGCCTATTAAATTAAATAAATTGTTTCGCCCCAGTCGGATTAGATTTTGGTCCCAACAAAAATGTAACATCGACAGCAAATAAATTAAACCCACATTTGATTTGCGTACCCTATACATATTAAAATGTAAAAAACATCACTTCCAATTACACCATTTCTATAAATTAATTATAAGCCAAGTGGTAAAACAAGTATGGCCCCCGGTCAAACACAACTTGTTCTACAACGGCCACGCCTATTTCTAGCATAAAGCCGTTCTTCTATATCAGTTGAAAAGTTTAATTGCTTGCTCACTTTTATATGAGGCGACCATCTTAGGCGTCGGGAGAAGCATGTAATTATAAGACTTTTTATCAGATTGAAGTATTAAGCGAGCATGCAGTCCACCTGATGGTAAGTATTGACTGCCGCCATGGACATCTGTAAGCAACTTCATATCGATCAGGGATTCTGTCTGAAGTCGGTCACAGATGCGTTGCTACTCCCAAGGACTGACATGGTCGCCTCATATATAAGTGAGCTGTCAAATAAACCCACTATTTTGTATAAAGTTGAAAGCAAATGTCCATTGGCAGAAATAGTCACTTATGATCAGGTGGTCTGTACGTTCATCTGCCACTTCATTCTTAAATAACAATAACACTCACCCCAGCAGTGGGTATGGGCGCGAACCCATTGGGGGTGGGCAACTCGTCCAGGGGCAAGGGCTTTCCGGCCGCGTGCAGCCTGATAGCGTCCTGGTATTGCTTCACGATGCGGCCCATCCGCCGAGCCTTCGACGTGTTGCCCTCCTCCTTGGCTTTCGACTCTTGTTCCTGAGGATAAGAAGTCTTCATCAAACGACAATCCATGTGTAAAAATAAAGGTAGCTAAAAATAATAAAGGAAATTAATAATAGCTTGCTCCTGGGGATTAGAAGTATTTATCAAACGATAAGTCACATGTAAAAATAAAAGAAGTTGAACCAAAAAAGGAAAATTATAAATAACAATTACAAATTACAACATTAGACGTACAGAAAAATGGAATTACCTTAAATACTAGTTACAATTTGTGTGTACAATTTGATAAAACTGGGTAGATACTGAAAGCGGTAGCAGTATTATAGAAATGTAAAATACCATTGTATAACAGAGTATGAAACATAAATACATCCTTACAAACTCTCGCCTTTATAATATTAACAAGATATTCGTCGATATCATACAAACAAATACAATTCAAACTTTCATACCTGAAAAGCTGCCAGTCGTTGTCTCAACGCCTCATCGACAGTCGAAGCTGTTATTAGCGTGGGGGCCGTCGCCACTGGCTCCGGTTCTGGTTCTACAAATAATATTCCATCTAAATATACAAGAATAATAACACAACGCAAAAACGCAAATTTCACAGGAATGCCAGGTAAAAAATGAACAATTCTGTTTCTTTCCATGTTTTTAAATAATGAAATTAAAATAATAACAAATAAAATGCCATTAACTACGGTACAATTAGTACACCAAGATTATAATTCTAATAATAATTAATAAGCATAAAACTGTATCTTTAATTCAATAATTATAAATTTTGTAGAAGGCCAGATGGTAGATGGCCACTGCCACCCATGGACATCTGTAATCAACTCCAAATAAGATAAATCTTACCAGAGGTTAGCCACAGATCCGTTGCTACTCCTAAAACCTCCACTCACCCGTAGAACTCTGTGTCTGGTCATCACTCTTCTGCTCAGACTTGAAAGCAGCAGCGATGGCCTCTGGCGTCGGCAGCTCGCTGAGGTCCATGTCCTGGCCAGCACGGTAGGCCTGCACCACGATGTCGAACTGCTTCACCACCTTCAGATACTCCAGCGCCATGGCTTTGTCTCCGGCGTGCTTGGAGGCTAACGCCGCCGCTTTGAATTCTTCTTTGCGTCCTGGAAAATAACATAAAGGCATTCATCAACGTATTGACGTCCACCGTTGGATTTCGGCCACCCCGATGAAGGTTTATTGCCAATAATATTGATGAAATTGATGCTACATAAGTAGCAGACCTATCTTCTTAATCGCCCCATACGACATTCTCAGGAAGAGATATAGTGGCGCCATTTAAAACCAACACGACACAACATTGTGTGGTAATACAAAAGCATAGAAAGTGGTTAAAGACTAAGTCTGTAATGGACTACAAGTAGAACAGCAGTGGGATTATACAAGTTAATTCTTGCTGTAGAAAATTCCTCTTTTTTAATGAATTGATTCACAACTATTCATATTTTGTTTTTTGTTTCTATGTGGGGATAGTGATTCGCTACATGGGATGATGTTGCATCACAGGACCGCAATTTGATACAGTACTACCACTTAAATCTTCCCAACTACATATTTTTAGACGCAAATGGAATCGCGGACAGATCTCCATGAAGTTTATGGTATACTACCATAAAAAGTTTATACAAATGTAGCATGTTGCATGCACATATTTTTTTAAGTGTCGACTCACTTAAAATCATTTGAAGACCTTGCAACTTTTCTGGATCCATTCCTTGCGACTCTGTTCTAGGGGGCGGCGGTGGGGGATGGTCTGGTTCAGGTAAACTGGGAGGCTCTTCCGGCTCTGGTTCCGGGGCTGATGGCTCTGGGGCAGTGTTTTCTGGAGCGCTTGGGGGTACTGGGGCGGTTCGTCTTGGGACTAGGGGTGGTGGAAGGCTTGGGGTTATGGGTGATGGAACACTTGGAGCGTCGCTGGCAGGCTTCCCGAGGCTAACTGGAGGTGGAATATCTTCATCTTTAACAGGCTTGCCTGCCTTTGCTTGTTTGAGCAGATCGTTGAGTGTCTTCAAACCACGGCCAAACCTGAAAGAGTCAAGTAAAAACCTACATATAGCACAGAGCTAACTAAAAGGACCTTCAAAATTATAACTTCTCAAATTTACATAATCTTATGTTTAAAAAAATATCCTGCAATATGCTTTAATACTGTTTATTGAATACTGTAATCCCAAGCAAAAAAATATATACAAAGAATTAAATAAATTCACCTAAAATAAACATTTCAAATTACAATGGTTAACAGTAAATAAAACCTTTTTATGATACAGAGGTAATTTTAAAACTCCATTCAAAATTACGATTGCAGTAAAGTTACAAAAAACAACTGATTTCATTCTTAGTGTTAAGTGTTCAACTGAGTCATATGCTATTTTAATACCATCAACTGTGGTCAATGAGCACAAGTTACGATACAGACTCCACATAATAAGGATGTGGGTGGATAAACGGAATGGCTATCATCACTCCATTTAATAATAATCAGGATGAACAGATATCACATTCTCAGAATTGTCACATGTACCATGCCCTTAGTACTAGTTCATTACGTTTCCTCAAATCAATTAATCAAGAATTAACGTAAATAATAAAATTATGGTAATACGAGACAAAAGACATAAGATATAACTTACTAAGGACATCTACCGTACTTATTCCCGTATAGGGGTAAATAATGGGATGGCAGTTATTTCGCCTAAACAAAATTATATCTAATATTCCTTATCTTCTTTATCTAATTGAAATATCAAACATGCATGCAGTTCCCTGATGCTAAGTAGCTACTGCCACCCATGGACAGCAACCTCGACAATCGACGACAGCGACCTCTGTAAGCAACTTCATATAGAACAGGGGTTCTGTTTGAAGTCGATCTGATTCGTTGCTACTCCTGAGGTCGAGGATGGTCGCCTCATATATATGTGAGGCAACCACACCCCTTCAGTGAAACGCAAGAACTGATTTAGGCCAGAAAAACTGTGGCGGTGGTAAGTCCCACCACCTGACAAATATGACCATACCACCATATTACCATAATATTATTTTTTATGAATTGGCCCATTGCAAGGAACGTTTATGTTTTCGACCATACCTTTATTAATGTACATTGCAATGATGGGCGAAAATGTAAACATTAAATTATGATGACACAAAACAAGAGGAACCTCTGGTCTCCTGGTGAGGCGAGGATAAGTCTGTTAGATGTCTTTGACAAAATGCTTCTCGTCAGCCGACCCCGAACTGAAGGTCTCAGTCACAAAGTTCGCTAATTCGACTTATTATTGGTTTTGTAGTCACTTCGCCAAAAAAAATACCTTTCTATATAGCTCGTTAATAATGCCACCATACTGGGCACATTATCAGAAACTGCAGCTCTGGATTGATTATTATTTTTTGAATTAAATTTTATTTAAGTCTTATTTTATATTTTCTAGTAAGTTAATGTTAGTTTATATAACTGCATATCTACATAGCTAGCCAGCTATATCCTATAAATACTGAAACTAGGCCTGAACGAGATACCAGAGGCATACTCCATCATATCACTCAGATTGAGCGTGCTTATCAGAAGAGGTCAAAGCTTTCGATATGCATTTAAAATTATTTTATTGATAATCGTTGTTTTTATAGCTTTCTATTGTTATTTTTAACGAAAAATAAACCATTTAATTTATGAGTTGTCGAATAAGATATTTTTACCGTTTATATAAGGTCCCTTGTTTCCCATAGCAGAGATGACTCAAGTAATAAAAAGATTTATTGCACAATTATGTTAATTAGTAGTAACTAGATTTACAAGGCAGTACAAGTCTGTTCAGTTTTAGAAAAAGAAACAATACCAATATTATATGTACATAGTGTACATTTATTAATTGTGGCAAGCAGCTATTCATGATAGCAAACGAAGAATAAATAGTGTTTATCTACTATGTATGATATAACCGCCACTTAAGATTAAACAGTCCCACCCACCCACCTTCTAACTTTACTGCTTTCCCCACTCTCCTTGGCAGTCTTCTCAGCCTGTGTGTAGTTGGTGATCCGGTCTTGCAGCAGGCTGATGATACTACTGTCAGTGCTGACGGGCGGCGGGGGCGCGGTGCGGGACACGCGGGCTGAAGGGGGAGAGGCCTCTTCGTCATCTACAGACAACTGCCGGAGTTCGTTGAGAAGTTCTGGGTCGTCATCGTCTCCTGGGGAATAGAACTCACTTGAACGTGTCATCAAATTACTAATGAGAATGCTATACAACATATCACAGTCGACTGGTGAACAATTACCTAATTGTAACAATGTGGTACTAAAATGATATTAACTATATATAAATTTAGAATGTCTGGGATATCATTCTTTTATATTAGAATCGCACACAAGCTTACAGTCCACATGATGGCTAATGGTAACTACTGCCCTTGGACGTTTGTAAGCAACTTAGTATAGAACAATGGATGTAGCTGAAATTAATCACAAATTTTCTGCTACTCCAGAAGACTAAGATAATTACTCCATATAAGTGAGCTGTAGTGTAGAAATAGGCGTTTAGTCACACCTACACACAATACATACCTGAACCCTCATCATCTGAAGGTATATCCTTTAAACTTGCTGCTATCATAGCATCAAGGTCAGCTGCTGGAACGGCTGGTTTCCGAGGTTTCCGCCTCGCCCCACCTCCGCCACTTATTGCAGCTAACTCTGCTTCCAAGTCCATATCATCGTCTGATAGATCCATTGGCTCATCGTCACCATCGTCTAAATCTACATCTAGTAGTCCAAACTGGAACATATAATCTTTATTTTATTACTATCCAATTTATAAACACATTTACACATGATTTCAAGCACACAGTATATTCAAATTAAATTTACAAAATTACAAAAAAATATAAAGACAATTAATATATTCACCTTCCTCCAAACTATCTTTTTTGCAAACATATAGGATGTACAGACCCTAAATCCCTTAATTCTATTATATGTATAGTTGTCAGGCCAAGAATCAAACCCAAACCATTGACATAGTTAACAAAGTAGAGACTAATCAACACAGTATCTATAGTTATGTCTAGATTTATACAAAATTAAGACCACTATTTTATTTTACTTCTTTGGTGAGGCCTATACAGCATTTGAAAATGACACTAAATTGATTTGTGACAAATATTAAGTATAAAACAAATACTGTTTATTCTTCTTCTCAGAACTATATATTTATTTCTTGTAACAAAGTTGGTAACCCTATGCATATATGATAACAACCAAATGCACTATTACAGTAATATATTACTTACAGCTTTTGTAGATATTATTTATGATCAATTTTCTAATGACCTTAGTTAAGAGGATACTGTACATGAACATTGACCCTTGTATTTAGGTATAAATTGTAATCAGATAATTATGCCTTAGTAACAAAGGGTTATGAAATTGAATATATATGTTATCATATTTATAAAAAATATAAAATGCTTAGCGATGCAAGTGCTACTATGCATTTTAATAGATAATATACAAGTAATAATAAAAAAAAAAACATAATATTAACAATAATTCTTAGCATTCATATAAAAAAGATCACTAAAATACGCCAAAATAATTAACATTGCTGAAAAACATTTTTATGATGATATTATGAGTTGTTGTTACTGGAATATCAATACCACCCCACCTTTTAACTATAAATCAAAATTATTTTTTAATTCAATATAAAGGAAAATATCCATATCACCCCCTAATGTACTTTAAATTAATTGATAAGCACCGAACTTTACAAATTGGAATTTTACATACAATGTGAAAAAATTGCTAAGTTAAACAAAACACCTCAAGAGTATGCCACTCAATAAAAGTAATTCTGCTAGACAGACAACACAACCCTATAAGCTAATCTGAGGAATTAAAACTGAATGAGATCATGTGCATATTTCTGTGCAAACATTATAAAAACTTTCATAATGACTTTAACTTTATCAGCCGATTAAGAGAGATCATTAATTTTAATAAACTGAAGTTTGAGTTTTTTAATGTGCATTGGCACTCAGGTATTAATAATAAATATATTAATGCAAACTAAGCAACAATTACAATCATAGAAAAATACAAACAGTGACTCACCTGAGACAAATTGGATTTTTTTCCCGGATTCGGTTTTTTAAACATTATAACATGGGTTTGATACAAACTAATTTAGTAAACTGTGAGTACTATGCACCACTGTATGGTATAAAAATGAAAACACGTCCTTTGTTCTCCCGTACTAAATCCGAAAATATTTTATGAGGCGAGAACAAACATTATACGGACAGACCGAAAAGCAATGACATAAATAACAATGACAGATTGCAAAAAACGGATACCAATATTTGACAATGACAGTTACTATTGAGCTTATTGACGACAAAATAATTAGAATGTAAATCTAATAAGCAAGTTTAAATAAAAAACCGTAAATCAGTACAATTAATTCTATTTAATAATATGCTAATCGAAATAATTTATAAGAATGACAGCAAAATTTTGGGCTGAAAATAGAGAATCTAAGTCAGACCATCAAATTCAACATTTAAAAAATGCAAACTGACATTCATATGGTTGCCAGATGCATGTTTTGATATTTTTAAGTCGTAGTCATAGTTTAATAGTATTCATTCATATTTTTAAAGGTAAATTTAATTATATTGTACAATTCGTTTTGCTTTAAACGATTGTAGAATTATAAATTAATATTCTCGATTAATTCACAACAAATAAAATTAAATAACTATCAATGAACAGAAGAGATAATTTAAATGTTATACAACATAATAATAATAATATACACTCGGTTATTACCGTTATTAGATACCTTGTATTTAATTACTTATAATTTTTGTTAATAAATTCTTGATTATTTTATAATCTGGGATGATTCTGGTAACATTTCTAACACGAGTATTTTTTTTAGTCTGTTCTCTGTCTGTGAGAGTGACGTATGAACGGCCGAAACGAAAACGAAAGAAAAGCCTCTTGTGCCGTTGTTATCTTCTATCATTTCTGAAGAATGGAGACAAACGGCCAAGCGAATGGGCTTAAAAGTAAAAAGAAAGAGAACGGCGATGTGAAGGATAACTTATGGTAACGGTTCACTGTTAATTTACGGGTAACATGCAGCATCCATATAGGGAATCCAATGTGTCACACCTACTACGTGATGTCAAGTCTCACACCTGAGAAATATGTGACCTAGCTCTGCGTATTACCTTTGTTTGCTAACTAGCCGATGGGTGGCACGATTTCTTCAGAGCCCGTCGCCGTAGTGCTCATTTGAAATGTGTATCTTTCCAGGTCGGCGATTTTGGAAGAAGTTCAGAACACAGGGAACACTAAGCTACCTTCAAATAAGAATGTGTTAGTGCTGGGTGACAATGAGACTGGCAAAACTACGCTCATAGCTAAATTACAGGGTGTGGAAGACCCCAAGAAGGGGTCTGCGCTCGAATATGCATACATAGACGTTAGAGACGAATATCGTGATGGTAAGTTACGAAATATATATCTAAATGTGTTTTTAAACTTGTTGTTGTCGAGTAATATTTAAAATTTCAAATAATTATAGTTAAATGTAAACAGTAGTTCGATATTAATGTGCGGGACACCAACATTTGAGTAACTCTCACATCCAAAACTTAAGTTATTAGAGTATATACAATTATAAATAAATTAAATCTCCCATATAAGCCTTATTTATTCTTATTGGTTTTAATGATAGATTCAAAGTTTACAATTTGGTACTACAGGTATTATAACTTTTCACCGATTTCACTAAAAAGGTTCACAGATTTGTTGTTGTTATTGGTAGTAACATGGAAAAGATACTTGTTAACTATTGTATTAACACAAACATAGTAAAAGATGCTGTAAACGTACATTTTAATACTTTACACTATGTAAAATACAAAAATAACTGAAATTAAAAGAAGTATAAGCCTAATTGCTGCCCATCAGTAGTGTATTCAAAATCTGGTTAAAAATTATTATTGTATTAAAAATATGAAACCTGTAAGATATCCACAAAATATCACTTTCTACAAACAACTTGATAGTACACAAAGCAAACTATACAGGAATAAAACCTTTTATCATCTCTTGCCTTTCATATCTTTCAATAGTCTTGTGAGATGAAATATGCTGAAATTGAATCTATTGTAAATTGAAAACATCAGAATCAGTCATAATATGAGATAGATATTTTTAATTGAATCAAATTAAGATTTTCATATATTTTCAGGTTTTTACCATATCTAAGAACTTTTTTCTTTTATATTTCAAATTATATTACTAATAACTTAAAAAATCAGGTAAGATGTAAGGTTTATTATACCACACATTAATAAAATATTACACCCCAATGATATTCTTATACTGGAACAAAGGAAAAATTATCTTTACAACCGTCAAAATATTATAATATACAAGGGAAAACTCTGACTGACATATTACGGACAAGTCAAATTGTTGAGTCTATGGGTTTATTAACATGTGCAGACTCTGTATTTGCTGTAGCAGATGAAACAATATTTTGACAGATACAGACCATACCTGCATAGTACTGTAACTACAATGAGTATAAATATGTTATCTATATTGTGTAGATGAATGCTTATTTGCCATATTCAACACCTGAAAATTTAAATGGTGCTTAAAAGCATATAATTTTTCTTCAGTGTTTTAAATAGAATATTGAAAGACGCTAAGAAAGATATTTAAGATATCAGTCCCCTAATAACAGTCGAAAGCTTGTATCATGAAAATTGTATAAGATGTTAAAAAAAATTAAATCATATTTTTTTGTCCGTTGATTAAACAATGTCAGCTATATTTTATAAATACTCATACTGAAAGACAATAACTATGTAAATTTAGTTTTGTAAGGATTTGACTAATCCTTATGTATGTATGTGTATGTTTAATAGAGTTTAATAGGTTCTTCCTTATTCTAGAGATTCTCACATGTCTATTAATGTTCCTCTTTAAATAGGTCATCTATTGATGCACTCTCTATTTATGTCTTGCCTGGTATATTTGAATGAATATCTAAAATTTGGCCCAAAATCTTTTCAGTGTGTGATGTTTTCAATAAGCATAATCAACGAGACTGCATTTTGTTTCATATCCCAATAATATAAAACTGTCAAATGAAAGTGATGATTGTACAGAATAGGTACCTGGTACCCATATGTTTATGATACTCATTGTCAACCCATTACTGCCCACTGCTGGGCACTGGACTTCTCTCAGGGTGAGACAGTTTTAGACCATAGTTCACCACGCCGACCAAGTGCAAATTAGTAGACTTTCAAATCTTTTTTTTAGAGAACTCTCATGTGTGTGTGTTTCCTCATGATGATTTCCGTCACCGTAATGCAGTGATATTTAATTTCTCTAATACGCACATTTTCGAAAAATCTGTGGTTGAGATGCCAAGTTACAACTAAGGCTATCAATGCTCCTGCATGTTTAAGTTACTACCCCTTATAAATATTTCAACATGATTAAATATGTGAGATTAAATATGCAGTTAAATCATGAATAAAATGGATATGAATAATATTCTAAACGATAATCTAGTAAAATCTAACAGTATCAATAGCTAGCTTGATGCAATTAGCATAGTGAAAGTTACTTAAGTGTTTACTATCAATTACCATTTCTTTCCCATTGGGTTCAAATACCAGACAATAGGTGCAGTAGTACAATCAATAAGGCCACTAAGTATATTGATCACATATGTATCAAAACAATACATCACATTAAAATGAAAAACTGTTCTTTTTTAATTAATTAGCATATGAGGACGTAGTCCACCAAATGGTAAGTGGTTACTATCGCCCATGGACATCTGTAAGCAACTTCATACTGAATGGGGATTATTTCTGAAGCCCAATAGATCTGTTGCCCCGCCCAAGGATTAAGATGGTCACTTCATATATAAGTGACCCATTATTTGATGTATAAGTGACATGAATTTTGTATAAGCTATGTTGTAAAATGATGTAAGCTATTTTGAACATCAGAATACAAACTTTTAACTGCCGTTGTAACCTATACTTAACAAGCTTTAGAATCCTGTGCACCAACAATGTCTACTAGACACACAATGCACACATTACCAATTTTACAATGAAATTGTAAAATTGGAAATATTGACTATAGATCTATTTACTATAAATGATTCTTAAGACCATGGAAACTGATAAATATATTAGAAAACATGTAGTTTATTTAAGAAATAACAACATACAATACACCAAAGTCATCTATACTTGACTTCTAGTGTACTCCACAAGGGTGCACATGTAGAACATTTTATTTTTTTAGGGTTCTATACCCAAAGAGTAGAAACAGGACAGACCTTACTGTCAGTTGCTGTTTGTCAATAACATATCTCATGAACTATAACTAAAAAATTTAAAATTTTCACAGATGATGTAATTTCATTGTCACTGTAAGAACAAATACTAAAAACAATAAAATAATCATTTAAGAAGGGCTCTTTGTTTGCTAAATATTAATAACGGCAACATGTAGCACGCATGAAATATTCACAGATTATTTAGTTATATATTCGCTTTGATAATAAATAATTAAATTAAAATGAAATAAATACTTAAAGAGGGCTCCGGTACAACAAGCGTGATTTATTTGGCATTCTTTATAGATAGACTCGCACACATGGAGCCCATGTATGAACAACTAATCTTTCCCAATAATGTGATATTGTGAAATGAATTAATTATCATTTGAAGATAAATACCTGCATTTCTTAACATTCATAGTTTAATCATAGGGCAATGATATTAGTAATTAATAAATATACTGACACTCAGATTTTCTTTTTAGATCACACAAGACTCAGTGTATGGGTGCTGGACGGGGATCCAGGGCACACGAACCTCCTTAAATTCGCACTCAGTGCGGAGACGTTCCCTCACACGCTGGTCATCCTCACGGTGGCGATGACCACGCCGTGGGGCGTACTCGACCAGCTGCAGAGCTGGGCGTCTGTGCTAGGCGACCACATAGACAAATTGGAGCTCACACCGGGTAAGTACTATTCCTAAATTAGCACACAAAGGAGCATAAGTCGACCCGGTGGATAGATGACCGTAAGAAGGCAGCAGGAATCCGCAGGATTCAGAAGGCTCATGATCGGTTAGAGTCGCGCTATTTAGAGGACCCGTATGTCCAGCTGTGTACCTCGAAAGGCTGATGGATGGATGAGATATTCTCTACTGCTCAAAACATTTAGGCTAAGTTATTTAGAGCGTGAACTAATTTTTAAGGGTTACAGGGTAAAGGCTAACTTTGGCTACATTTTTTCTAAAGATATACAAAATTGGAAGGATTGAATCATTGGACTATTGTTTTGCATGTAAATATATGTAGGTGTACTAAATCCATGTAGTGTGACGTTCTTAAGCATATATTTTGAAATGTTAAGGTCTTATATGTCACGGTTTTTTTAAATTTCATTATTACTACAACCACATAACCTAAGTACCCGTTGAACCTATATAAAAATTAATCAATTATGCGCTAATATAAGTTATCAAAAATCAAGCTCTCTTTTATTGCGATCCATGAACCGTGTTAGGAGAAGTATTATTATTCGTAAAAACCACCAGATCATTCTTGATGAGATTTGGCAGGCTGACCAAAAAGATAAATAATTTTTACTTTTGTTTCCAAATATAAATGTAGCAGTCAAAAATGTAAACACACTTCGCAATGTAAATAAAATAAATGTTTAAGATTTTAAAATTGCACTGCAATGTTGTGATACCGTTTCACGTCTCGAAAAAACCGTCTCGATGACTGAAAGTTGGTCACTGTCACTGACGCGAGCTTATTGTGACGTGTTTTTGTACACGCGGACAATGGGCGGAAACTTTTTTATAGATGTGTGTGAAAGACGAGAGATACCGGTCGATGACAGAGGGTTCCGGGTTCGTTTCCCGGGAACATTGGTGTCTAAATGTTTGAATTTATATCTATATCTAATCTGTCCAGGGGATCTTAGTTTGCAAGTGAAAAAATATGCGTTGTTTAATAATTGTCGCGGAATTTTTAGTTACCTTTATATAAGAATTAAAGACGAAAAATGACGTGTTATATATATCATAAATTGGTTAACCAAGCGGACATTCTAAAGTTATATTTAAATTACCCTTTAAGCTTTCAATGGGCTACTGGGCTAATGAAGTGAACTGATTCGTTTTTATCGATTATAATAATGTGTTTGTTGGGATGGTTGTTTGTTCCTCTTAATGCTTCATAACGTCCAAATAATAATAAAACAAATATGAAAATGGGTTAAAAACAATGTAGAGCCGCTCCGTAATTGAAATAAAATTCACAAAAAATCAGTATGATATGCTAAATTATTAAATTAATTGCGGTTTTTTAACTGTACTCTGCGGACTATGCTTTATAAAAGCCATTGGGGTAGTTATAGGGTTGTAAGGGGGTAATGGTAGCTATAACTTTGTTAAGGTGAGAAAAAAATCTCAGAATTTTTCTCACCCTTTATTAAGGGAGGGAATATATAGTCTCCGAAATTTGTCCCAAAAAACTAAAAAGTCCTGCTTGCAGATTTTTTCTTTTTGCGCCCATGCTAAAAAACGAATCCTTCGAACCTTCTAAACCCTCCCTTTAAACATACATTGCTAACAGCTTAATCCATTTCACTAGACATTTACGGAAAGATATGAATCTCATCTATGCGTAGGATTGCCAGATGATAATTTGATAAAGGAGGGCAGGTTTTTCAACAAATAATCATAATAATGTTCACATGAAATGTTTTTAAAGAGAATTAAAGATTTAACAGACTGCACATTTGTATTTTCCTATCTTCCCTAATGAGTAGCTATCGATCAGTAAAAAATGGAGGACTTTAAGTAGATTAGGGGGGACGAGGGGACAACACATGAAAAAGGAGGACATATCTTCCTTTTGGATACCATCTGACAACCCTCTGATGGACTCAGATATTCTGTGTATAGCTACCTATACACAGAATATCTGAGTCCATAAGTAGGCTTTAAAAGGACCGATGGATGGAATAATTGAAAATCCTCACACGGAGATGCACAACGCTACACAACGCAAAAAATTACATTATAATAACAGTTTTAATGACAACGCCCGGAGATAATTGATTCGCGATGACTCACGGCACCGCATCTTGTCCACGTTTTAATTGAAAATCATTTGCTTTCCTGTACTGTACAACTTTATTTAGAAATATAAATAAAAGCTTTGTTTCTGTTTGTCGGTTTGGATATATCATTTGGTATAACCAGTGTAGTTCACACTGGAAGGTATCACCGCGATACCTATTTCTAGCGTGAAACAGATGTAGCGTTTCGATGGAAGTGTGAGGTTGCCGGCCCAATTTTATATGAGGTGACCATCTTTGTCCTCGGGAGTAGCAACGCATCTGTGATCGACTTCTGATTTTGAAGTTGCTTACAGATGTCCATATGCGGCAGTAACCCCTTATAATCAGGAAGTCTGTATGTTCGTTTTCTACTTTAGTTCAGTTATACTGTAAAAAGCATTTTATAAGCCTTGGACGTGAACTTATAACTTTTAGCGACACAATAGTGTTCCATGGCTGGTTTCGCAATTACAGAATAATTAAATTCTATCAATAAGTACATGAAAGCGTGCTGGATTATTGAATTGGTCCACCAATTCAGACAATGTGTGTATGAAGTCCACTTCATACACACATTCACAGACTAAAAAACATAATTAAAATACACTTACTTCCTCGATAACTAAGGCGCCTGTATTGTTACTGTAATATTGTAAGTGCCGTAGTTATGTTTATGTAGTTCATAAATGTCTTCAAAGTAATGTGCTTAAGCTTTATTCAGCGGTTTCCGTGAACCTGACCCACATCCAACGTGGCTGGAAGGCAATAGCATTAATACTAAGTATATCACGTCTACTTTGCCAATATATGAAGCATGCTATATAAGTTTTAAGTATATATACTTATCTAGTTTATTAGTAGTACACCTTTCTTCAAGTGAAGGTGGTAGAACAGCAGTAGTGGTTTCGAAGCTGAAGATACCGTGACGACTATTTCTACCTAATAACTCAGGAGTGGAAATGCATCTGTGGCCAACCTCAGTCTACTCTTATATCTTCTGGAGTTGATTCAGTGACGTAGTGTGCGGAGGGGGGCAGAGTCAATTTCGACTTTTTTGGTTTATTTAATCGGTATGAAAATCTTTGAGACCCGACTTGCACCCCCGAATGGCACATTTAATGGATGACATGTTCATGGGAGCTGTGGCCAGTTACCTTCTGATAGACTGTATCCTGTTTGCATCGTCGTTCATTTTTTTTTTTGTAAATACAATCTAGAATTAATTTGTCAAAGCACTACCTTGCTTTTCAATTTAGTCCTTCGCGTCAAAAAATATTAATTCCAATTAAGGCCCCAAGTAGAGACAGTGAAAAAAAATGTAGATATAATAATTGTAAGTAATAAGTTTATAGGGAATTCATCGTTAACCGTAGTAGCACTACTCCAATATAAACTAAATTTAACAATTTTAACGAGTACATAAACAACACAAAAGAAAAATTTAACGAGTAGATAAAAAAAGAATATTAAGTTGTGTCAGCACTAATTTGCAGGAAAGATAATAATCAGTCAGTCCATTATCTATGCTTTATAAGAACAAATGTAAAAGTGATTGCATCTTATTTATAGTTGGTTAATGCACTTAGCGGCGTTGAGGAATGAAACAGGATGTGGCGTAGTGCAGATTTACCTCGTTTTTGTGATCTTGAATCTTGATGTTGTTCTAATGACGCGGACGATGAGGTGCTCTAATGTTATATCACACACCAACTGACGAATTGACTATATATTAATGTTTTATTACACGAATAACTCCAAAAATCCATTTAATGTGTGCTACTGTGCTTTTGATACCAAAAAAAATCCGCTTTGTTCTAAGACCATTCGAATCACTTTTAAATGAGGCGACCATCATAGTCCTCGGGAGTAGCAACGCATCTGTGATTGACTTCAGATAGAACCCATGTTCTATTTGAAGTTGCTTACAGGTGTCTATGGGCGGCAGTGACCACTTACCATCAGGTGGACTGCATGCTCGTTTGCTTCTTCAATCAGATAAAAAAAAGATTTGCCAAAAAAAGAAACGTAAACGTATAATGTACCTACATTACAATGTATGGGCAAAAATAGTGATTTTTTTAACGAAACGTAATAATCTGGTACTAAGAGCACGGGTCGGCTTGCAGAACAATAGGGATTTAGGCAGCAGTTCAACTGTTCAAGTGCATTTTGATAGAATTTACACACTTTAAGGAACTTTCGTTTTTACTTGCAAGAACTCTAATATGACTACATTTCGTTTCACCATTAAAACCAATGATTAATTAATTTCCTATACGCACTTTTCTTAAAAATATTCCATGCCTACACCATGTCAAGAGGCGGAACTTCAAATCACTACTTTGTCAGTGTTTTGATTTAGTTTCATCAAATTCTATAAGCTACTTAGCCTTCAAACGCTAAGTTTAAAAGTCTGAAGTCAAAACTCGCGCGCAATAATGCCAATTTGCCTTCACATTATATTTGATTACTGAGTGCCCATTTTTATAATAAATTGTGTAATGTCACCCTGTTCTCATTACCGTAACGAGTTCCACTACGTGCTGTGCCTACAAACGATTCTTAATGCGGCTCTGTATCTACAGAAATGTACTTTTATTGCCCAAAAACGTAAAACTCATCGATTTATTCCGATAGACTAGTTGACAAGGAATATCGACATCAGAAATGGAATTATTTATCGCACGTGACTTAGATATGCATATCCAACTGCAATATGCAACTGCGATTATTAGGGCTCAAGTATCGTATGTATGTTACTGCACCTACATCGCATGAGGGGCACCATTCACACTCTTGGGATGTGGCTTGTGTAACACCAGCGCCGGCCGACATTTGCGGGCCGAGAATTTCATGCTAACGGTTTCTCGCTCTACTCCTTTTCCCTAAGGTTCTCTGCAAATATTTTCAATTAAAGACAAAACACGAAAGTATCTATAACGTATAACCTATAAAGTATGTAGAAAAGAAGTTTAGTAAGTGAGAAATAAGTGAAATGCTACTGTTTTATCAGAACTATTTCGGTCGTTCCAAACTCAAAGATTTTAAATAATTTAGTAATTAGTTATAGGTTTGAGTTTGTACCCTTATATCTCCACCGTACTATATGTCCTTTTATCAGCTATATTTATAATACTACTTTCAATAAAGTTTACGAGTGAACGAATATAATTTTTTTATCTACTAATTAGTATTTGACTTTCAGGAGTATTTACGTGACGTACGTATTCGTATATTATGATTAATTACATCAACAAAGATTTCCGGACTCTCTCACAGTATCAAAAAATAGAAACCGACTTCCATGTCACCAAAAAGCAATAAAATAATTTAAATATATGTTGGTTTCTTACATA